>BSBK01002101.1:762500-935000 GCA_027943335.1 Chamaecyparis obtusa
CATATATGGAGCACACTATATATGACACAGGCCATGGCTTTGACATTCATTCTTATTTCTATGTTTATGTCTCCACTTCATCATTTATTCATGTAAACCTTATGTCTCTATCTAATTATGTCTCTATCTAATTAGTGTACACACTAAAATGGTGCACTTTTATGAACCATTACATGCAAGGTTGCTCAACAATGAGGCCTCACAAAGTGGCTCATAGCTCTCTATGCATGGAGTTGCAAAGGACTTATGAGTTTTGCTTTCAGCTAGAGCTACAAGAATGTGACCTTGCTAGTCAACCACACAATGAGAGATTCAAATGAGGACAAGGGCAACAATGCCAATATCCTCAAGAATCACTATGAAATGCAATGCAACTAAAATGAGAATGCAACCTAAACTATGAAAGGAAAGTACAAACTAAGCTATGAAATAGAGATAGAAATGGATTACAATGCTTCCTATTTAGACTATGTGAGGTTAATCTATTGCATAAAAGGAAACTAAACCTACAATGCCATTATCATGCAACTATAAAAGAAATATGAAACTACAATGAAATGCAACAAGTCTTCAATGTCTTCAAACTCCAAATGCACCTAAAACCTACAGCATAACATTAGCATAAAACAAGTGGATATGCAAATGAAGGAGAGAGCTCTCCTTTTATAAGAAATGAGGAGAAATGAACCATGGAGATTAAGAGGCAAAAGATCTTAATCAGCGGTGGAGCTTGAAAGAGGAGCAATCCATGTGCACAAGTATCCTCCAATGAGAGTGAAGTGTTGACTTTTGAGCTTCATGTGAGACAAAAAAGTACTTTTCTCCTTTTTATAAAATAGGAATAATACTTTATTTGTGCAACATAGGATAAGAGAAAAAGTGGGGGCTTTTTATTTAATTAAAAGGGGAGGAAATATTCCTTTTAATCAAATAAAGACTTAGGATAAATGGTTAGCCCAAGGATAAAAATCCAATATGTGATCGAAATTAGGATTTGATTGAGAAATTGATATTGTTGAAAATATTTTTTATTGATAAAAATGATTCAGGATTGATAAATCAAATAAATCGGGCCCAAAGTCTAGGTGACCATTTTAGGGTGCATACATTTGCCCCTCTTTGACTAATGTGTGATCGATTTGCGAACACATGTAGTCAAAGAATGAAGTTGCAATGTGAGATCAATTTGGGATCACAAAACAACTCAGATATGAGGTCGATCTGGGATCACATCTGGACAAACATAAACAAAGGCCTTTGAACATGAGGTCGATTCGGGATCACATTCAAAGTAGGAGATAAGAATCTCAAATTTGAGCGACAGCTCACAAAAGATGTCTGAATCAGGAAAATCAAGTAGTTGGGGATGAGAATCCCATAAATACTGCCCCCTCAGAATTGAAATCGAAATCAAGTAGAGGAGAGACAGAAAATTGATAAGGATTTGATCAAATCATAATGAAATCACAATCGAAGGTAAAGGGTCAATAGGTTAACCATTAGGCAATGAAACATGCCCTAGCCTAACTGAAAAGATGCAGTCAAACATGAGAAATGAGGGAATGGAATGAATATGAATGAAAGACTAGAAGTTTGGAAGACATGAAAAGGAAGGAATGACGATGCCCCAACAAAGATCAAAAGATTAGGCCTCAAAAGATCAGCCAACTGCGCAAAAGGGGGGAAGATTTTGAAATGTGATTTTGACTATCAAGATGACCTTAGATTTCGATTTCAAGTCCGAAAATGGATCTAGGACGTCAAAATTAGCTAGGGGTGCAATTTTCGTGCAATTCCGAGGTGTTCTGAAAATTAGGTCAAAAAGTCAAAAGACTATAAAAGGGGTCAAAATGTCATTTTCAAAAATCATTTGTCTTTTAGTGATTTAAGAATTTCAGAGCTTTAGAGAGAGAAAATGGCCCAGCAAGCAAGAGTTCCCATCCACAGGCATCGATTCGAGCGTGCCCGGTTGCACAACTGGCCACCACACTATCCTGCCCCGGTATGTTTTCAAAAAACTCGAGCTTGTTGGTCATTTTTAGCATTTAATAGCTTATTTTAGCACATTTTTTCAAATTTTAAATTTCAAAATTTTTTCTTAGGTGAAATATCGCCCGATACTTTAGAAGTATCGCGCACTTTGGGGAGAAGTATCGCGCGATACTTCGCATGCCCCCAAAGTATCGTGCGACCTTAGGCATCAGTATCGCATGATACTGGGTGAAAGATCGCACGATACTGGGCAAAGTATCACGCGATATAAGGTTTATCACCCCACTACAGGGAGAAGTATCGCGTGATACTTCTCCAGAAAAAGAATATCGCCCAGCATAAAATATTGATTTTTAATACATTTTTGAGCAAAAATGACATGGGTCTAGACAATGTTATGTTTTTAAGATGTTTTATACTAAGTTTTTGGACATCCATCATGATATGTGCTAACAAGGGGCTTAGTTTTGGCTTGCAGGAGGTTTTTTTGGCACTCATCATCAGAGCACCGAAGGTGACAGGATTGCGGTGTGTCCGAGATCTAGACGATCCGGGCAATGCCGATTTCAGAGCGATGGGATTCCAATATCTGCTGAGGTACCCCTTTATCCGAGCGGACCATGGGTTGTTGACTACTCTGGCTGAGAGATGGCACAGCGAGCACAACACCTTCCACCTTCCTACAGGCGAGGCATCCATCACACTGGAGGATGTCTATAGGATCCTCCGAGTTCCATGCCACGGAGAGCCTGTAAGTATAATCATGTTTTTGAGATAGTCATGTAAAATGTAATGTTTCCAAAAGATGAAAACTAACATGATTTATGTGTTGTCATAGGTATACTATGATCAGGATGCCACTAAGGGGCGTCGATTGATTCAGGAGATGTTCCAGGATGTCATGATTCTGGATAGACATATCAGCTGGGAGAGGCTAATAGACGATTTTGGCAGGGACTACCTAGTGCCATGTATAGTGGCTTCCATCATTTCATAGATCCTAATGACTGACCACAGTCAGAAGGGTTTCCCGCTCAGATGGGCTCGGCTTTTGGTGGACCTGATCGGCAGGCCACGACGGATGGCATGGGGTCCTGCTATACTGGCAGAGATGTACCATGAGCTGCATGAGATCATCTATAGAGATGATTGGACATGGGTGTGTGGTGCCATATTGGCACAGGTATGGGCATGGGAGCACATCGCTGTGGTGCGCCCCAGGGTTCAGCCGAGGGAGAGGAGGTACCCCTACATCTATAGGTACCTCAGGTTCATATCACATGCCCATTCTAGGGATGTGACTTATTACAGATAGATTCTAGATGAGATAGCCTCATTTACATGGAGGCCCTACAGGGAGGTTGAGGTTTGGGGGGATGCAGCGGATGAGTTGAGCTACATGCTGTGCAGTCGGCCACTGGTAGGTTGATATGCAAAGATCATAGAGAGATTCTGCATCACTCGGGTGTGGCAGCAGTTTGGGAGGCAGCAGCGAGTCTCGATAGAGACTACCACTTATGCTAGAGCCAGAGATGAGGAGGGACATGGGTGGCTACCCATGTTAGATTATCAGCAGGCTGTCGTAGAGACAGCAGGTATCAGGAGCGAGCCCTGGGAGTACTTCCCAGATATGACAGATGCAGGGGCTGATGGAGCCTACAGAGCAGAGCGGCGGAGGGTGCCCTTCCCTCGATTTACAGTACCAAATGCACAGGCACTAGTGTAGGGAGGAGACAGAGGGGATGACGGGGGAGAGGGAGGAGATGGAGGGGATGGAGGAGAGGGAGGAGGGGAGGGATAGGATGGAGGAGATGGCAGGAGGGGGAGAGGGAGGAGGATGGAGAGGGGAGAGGGGTCGAGATCAGGTGGCTGGAAATGGTCACGGGGACAGCGGTCAGTGACACCTGAGGAGGATGTGAGGTCAGCTCACCGGTAGGTGGAGGCATAGCAGGAGCAGCCTGCAGGGGGAGAGGATCTGAGAGCCCAGATATAGGCTCAGGAGGTAGAGATACAGCAGCTCCGGACTACTATAGCTATGAGAGATCAGCAGCTACTGGATTTGAGGGTAGAGCGGGATCAGCAGATATCTGATCTTAGGGCAGAGATAGCACGCCGTGAGGTGATGGCACAGGTCGAGGCACAAGAGCTCCGACGAGAGTCAGCGAGAGCTGCCTATTATCATGTGTTATATCTGCAGGCTGTCCCAGAGGGTGAGAGAGCACCATCATACTCTCAATGGGCAGGGGTATCAGATGTGGTACTCGATAGGAGAGCTATGCCTCCTCCACCACCACGAGCTCCTCACAAGGGTGGTAGCGAGTCTTAGGGTTAGGTCTTAGATGTTTGGACATATTTTGAGATTGTTGATCTAGATTTTGGGATCTCATATTGTATTGTATATCATGACATTGTATATGAGATTACTGGATGTTCGATGTATCATGTATTTGTCTCATTTGTGATGGATGTATCAGTTTATGTATATTGTCTTGTCATTTTGCTCAAAAATGCTTATGTATGTTCTCTCTCATAGATGTATGTTTAATTCTCATGTGTATGATATAGACTCATGTTTCTAGAAAATGACAGTTTTGATATAGATATGATGATGTGATTAACCCCTTGTGATGAACAGGAACAGGTTCGAGATGAAAAAGATAAGGAGTGAAAGACATGATCAAGAAGGAGAGAAGGGGAGCGCAGTCAACTGATAGGTCGACGTAGGATGAAAAGGAGAGCTCTCTCCATATGCAAGATGCAAAAAACTAATCTAACATGAACCTAGAAATGCAAGCTACTATGAAAGTGGTTGACTTGCAAGGTCACAACACTTATAGACATCTAATTATCATCATCGAGCATTATTGGTAGTGTCGTAAGATCATACAATGCACACTAGCGTAACTATGTGGATATGAATATGATCTTTATCAGATAGAAATGTGGAAATCTCACCTAGGCATCAAAGACATATAGGTCAAGATGACTAATGCAGTGAGATCACCTAAATTTGGTATAGCGAGATTATGCTTGTATCAAGACACATGAAAGTCAGGATAACTAAAAGCATGCACTCGCAAAACAGTCAAGGATAATACCTTGTCAATCCATAGTGTCAAGTAGGACCAGCATAAATGCTCATGATAGTTAGGATCAACAAAATATACCCACAAGCAGATAAAGAAAGAAAACATGTTCTCATTCCCTCAGTCTTCTAGCTATGCATCATCGAAGACTTCTCAGGGAGAGACCACTCATCAAAGAAATCCTTATACACAAAGAAAAATAAAGTCATCATATCGTCAGCGAGTTGATTGTTTAAGTGTGTGTGTGTTGGTCATAGAGTCAAACTTTGATTATCACATCTACAAATGAGCAATATTGCGTCATACGAGACTGTTTGGGTAAGACACCTGATAAGTGTTAAGAAACACTCGACGCAAGGGTAGTGTTGAAAAACACTATTTGGGGTGGTGTTGAAAAACACCTGTTGTGAAACGCCCCGAGAGACAAACGTTTCTAAAAGACCAATGCTAACAGTCATGCCCCCTAGACAAAGACAAAGACCAATTCCAGACTAGGCCAAATAAGGTCAAGGCATGATGGAAAGTGATTAAGTGTCGAGGACGCATGCTAACAAATAGGGGTGCAAAGGCCTCAAGTAGCGCCTGTTGCCAAGTTTTCACCACTTGGATTCTTTTTTTCATTTTTTCATTTTTTTGGATTTTTGCTACCAAGGCGCCTATTGCTAGGTTTTCACCAAGGCACTTTTTCTTTTTTTTTTTGATTTTTTGAATATTTTGATTTTTTTGTATTTTTTTCAGGACTTTTTATGCTTTTTAGGATTTTTTTCAGCATCATATATCAATTTTTTGGTATTTTTTCAGGATCAATAAAATATATACAAAGGATGCCCCCAGACAAAATGGGCATCAAGGATAGAACTTCTTGAGGTGCACAATGTTGATGGGATCAGGGAGTTGTTCTCCATTAGGATCTGACAGTAAATACGCACCAGTACCAAAAGCAGCTGTGATAACATATGGTCCAAGCCAGTTAGGTTCAAACTTGCCCTTTTGCTCTCTGTTTTGTTGGTTCTTAGGGTTCTCTCGTAAAACAAGATCACCTATTTGAAATTCTCTAGGGTGAACCTTCTTGTTGAATGCCTTGGACATACGCTTCTGAGACACTCTCATATGATCAAAGGAAGCCTTACGCTTCTCATCTAGAAGTTCTAGTTCCTGTAACCTCATGGCGCAGTAATCCTCATCTGTAATCAAACCTTTGAGTGAGACTCTAAGTGATGGTATCTCGACTTCTAGAGGCAATATTACTTCAGCGCGATAGGTGAGAGAGAAAGGAGTGGCTCCTGTAGGTGTGTGAATGCTTGTTCTGTAAGCCCATAGTGCTAGATTAATTTGTAAGTGCCAATCCCTACCATTCTTGTGTACTATTCTATGAAGAATCTTAAGAATGGTTTTGTTAGAAGCTTCTGCCTGTCCGTTTCCCTGTGGAAAATATATGGAGGACCAATGTTGCTTGATTTTAAAATTTTTGCATAGGTGCTTTAGGTCCTTATTCTTAAATTGACCTCCATTGTCAGTAATGATCTCAGAAGGCACTCCAAATTGGCAAATGATATGATTCAAGATGAACAAAGAAATGGTCCTTCCTGAAGCAACAGAAAGTGGTACAGCCTCCACCCATTTTGTGAAGTAGTCAGTGGCAATAATAATGAACTTGTGTCCACCTGATGAGTTGGGATGAATCTGCCCAACCAGATCAAAGGCCCAGCGCTGAAATGGCCAATGAGAAACAGAAGGGATCAACTCCCTACCTGGAGCATGAATCAGGTTGCCGTGTTTCTGACATTTTTCACATGACTTAGCAAAGGTGACTGCGTCTATCTGCATTGTGGGCCAATAATATCCCGCCCTAAGCAACCTTCGGGCCATGGCAAGACCATTAGAATGTCCACCACAAATGCCCTTGTGGATGTCAGCTAACGCTTGGTTGGATTCCTCCTTTTCCAAGCACCTAAGAAGCGTCCCATCTAAACCCCTCCTATATAAATCACCAGAGATGAGGGTGTGGCGAGAGGCGTTACGAATGAGGTTTCGGCATTCAGAGCGGTTGAATGTGTCAGGGATGATGCCATCACGAAGATATGAATAGATAGCACCATATCGGGAAGACTCGTGTGTGATAATGGCACAAATGACATGGCTTTCAAATGAGTCAAAGATGGGATGGTGTAGCTCTTCCACCAGGAATTCAAATCTGGATTCATGTGTCTCCAACTGAAGAAGTGAAGCTAATGTGGCCATGGCATCTGCAGCTTTGTTCTCTATCCTAGGGATTTGTTGAAATGTCACAAAGGTGAAATAGTGTCTCAAAGAATCAACCATCTTTTTATAGGGTATCAATTTGTCATCCTTGGTTTGATACTCTTCATTGACTTGATTGATGATTAACTGGGAATCCCCAAAGACATGCAATTCTGTGATGTTCCATTCTATAGCCATTCTCAAGCCATTAGTTAAAGCTTCATATTCTGCAATATTATTGGTACATGGGAATAATAGTTTGTAAGACTTCAGAATGTTGTACCCATGTGGAGAAACAAATAACACTCCAGCGCCTGATCCATTTTGCATGCGGAAGCCATCAAAGAACATTGTCCAAGTGCGAGTAGTGGTATATAAGATGTGTTCATCTGGGAATTCCACTTGGACTGACATACTGTCCTGGATTGGAAAATCAGCTAATTAGTCGGCAATAGCTTGTCCTTTTATTGCTTTCCTTTCAACGTACTCTATGTCAAATTCAGTGAGGACCATCATCCCTTTAGCAAGTCTACCCATCAGGGCAGCCTTGCTAAGCAAGTATTTAAGGGGATCAATTTTGGCAACCAAATGTATGGTATGAGCAAGCATGTAGTGGCGCAACTTTTGAGAAGCAAACACCACCGCGAGACAAGACTTCTTAATATTATTGTAATTGATCTCATAGGAGACTAGAGTACGACTGATATAGTAGATGGCTTGTTCTTTCCCAGTATCATCTGTTTGAGCCAATAATGCCCCCAGGGAAGTGTCTGTAGCTGAAATATATAGGATCAATGGTTTCCCTGGAATAGGAGGCATTAGGATCGGAGGATTAGCCAAGTATTTTTTGATCTGATCTAGGCTCTTTTGACAATCCTCGTTCCAAACACAAGAAGCACCCTTATGCAATGTCTTGTTGAAGGGTTGTGCTCTATCTGCAAGCTGAGAAATAAACCTCCTAATTGATTGAAGACGTCCCTGAAGACTTCTCATTTGGTTGATATTTCGAGGAGGTGGCATATCTAGGATTGCTTGGACCTTTTCGGGGTCAACCTCGATACCTTTTGCTGATATTATGAATCCTAAAAGTTTGCCCGAGGTGATGCCAAATGCCCACTTCTTTGGATTCAATCTGAGTTGAAATTGTTCCATACGATCTAGAATTACTTCCAGATCATTGAGGTGTGTGTCCCTTTTTCTTGATTTTGCCAAGGTATCATCCACATAATCTTCCATATTTTTGTGCATCATATCATGAAAGATAGTCGTCATAGCTCTTTGATAGGTTGCTCCTACATTCTTTAACCTAAATGGCATGATGTTCCAGCAATAGGTTCCCCATGCACATGTGAATGCTATTTTCTCTTGGTTTTTAGGAGCTATTTTGATTTGATTATACCCCGAGAAACCATCCATTAGAGAATATATGTCATAGCCCACCGTCATGTCCACTATCATGTCAATGTTTGGAAGTGGAAAATCATCCTTTGGGCATGCTTTGTTTAGATCTCTAAAATCTGTGCAAACACAAATGGACCCATCATGTTTGGAGACCGGTACTATGTTTGAGATCCATTCTGCATAATCGATGGTTCTAATAAATCCAGCTCTCAAAAGTTTTTCTAATTCTCCTTTGACAAGTAGAGCTACATGTGGATGCATTTTTCTTAATCTCTATTTTACTGGCTTGACTCCTGGAGCTATAGATAAGTGATGCATTATGAGATTCGTGTCAAGCTCTGGCATGTCTGAGTAGGTCCATGTAAAATTAGTTTTCTTTTTTTGTAAAAACTATACATATGCCTTGGTCTCTTCCTCTGATAAAGACTGAGCAAGATGGACTATCTGAGGATTTTCCTCTATGTTTAAATTGACCGGCTTTGTTGGTTCGATCAATATTGATGATCTATCCTAGAAATAACTTGGCAAGTTATTAAGTACCCCATCCTTAGGTGCCTCAAAGAGGTTTTCACCTTCGGATGTGTCATTTCTTTTTACTATTTTTGGTTCTGACACCGCCACAAAGTGGTTTTCGCCATTAGACCTATTTTTCTTTTTCTCTTTTGTTTTGAGACTGAGGTACTTAATATCAGGCTCTGTCATGCTGGTTGTTGGTTCACTGGTGGAAGAAGCCATGGGTTTGAGAGCATTCAGATAGCAAGCAATTTCATAATCATTGTGAAATGTGAGAAATGTGGGCTCTTGATGGCGCTGAGACCAGTCAATCAGGTCAAAGTGAACAAGGGGTAAGTCAATGGTGGGTTTGATGTTGTTTATGCGAAAGGTGTCATCTCTGGTGACCATATAATCAGAGTTCATCAAGTCTTCTCCTAAGATACCTAAATTAGGACTCATCCTATCAAATGAAGCATCGTCTACTAAGGCAATTTGAGGAGGGCAATCCTCTAGTCTGACACTAGGATCGTTAGTCGCATCGGGTTGGGTACTATAGGCATGGATAGTATCCACGTCTAGATCAATTATTGCATCTGAAAGCGAGTCCCATTCATATTCATAGGAGTCTATCTCTGAGTCATCATTTAGGCCTCATGATGTAGAAGCCTCAAGGTTAGGAAGGGTTTCCCCCTCTCCAGTGCTAGTATTGGTACTATCTATCGCAGCTAGGACAGTAACACTTTCCTTTGTCGATCTAGCAGTCCCACAGTCACTATCCGTCACAGCTGGGATAGTAGGACTATCAAGCATCAAATCTATGGAATCTCCCCAAAGGAGATTCATTGAGGGTACCCAATCATCAGACACATCTTGTTAATTGGAAAGATCAGGCGTATAATCTGCATCACTGTCACTATCCGTCGCAGCTGGGATAGGGACACCTTTCTTCTTCTTATTCTCAAAACCTAAGCCAATCGTGGACTTGTTCTTTCGTCCGAAGAGAGCATGATCAAGAGGCTCAGCTTTAGCATCCAGCCTATGACTAAGGGGACCATATCTCGAATATCCCATATTTTTAACTAGTGTATACCCTTTCCCATAAGTTTCAGGTGAAGGAGCAAAATTCTCGTTATGTTTGTATTTCCCCTCATGATATATCCAGTCCCTTACAGCAAATTCCTCTTTCTCTTCTTGAATGGGGACTGAAGACTCAACAAATTTCCCAAATAATGTCATTGCTGATGATGAAGGCTTCACATTTGGGGATGGTCTCCCATAAGACCTAGGAGAGATTGGCATTTTTGTAAAAGAATCAATCTTATAATCTCCCATCCCAAGGTCCATGGTCTTGAACTGCTGCTTGCATTTTTTGAGTGAACTGCTAGGATTGTCAGCTTCCCTATTCAAAGGTACATGTGATCCTACAGAAATGTTATTAACTGATAGAGCACTATCTCCAGGGATGCAAATTTCTACACCGTTATGGGGAAACTTAACACACTGGTGATATGTTGATGGGACTGCCTGCATTTCATGAATCCATGGCCTACCTAGCAAAATGTTCTAGGCTAGAGGTCCAACATCAACAATTTGGAATAATATATCTTTTTCTACGGGACCAATGCAAATAGGCAAAATAGCCAATCCCTTAGAACTTCTTTCTGCCTCGTCATATGCTTTGATTGTGATCCTTTTCTTTGTGTCAATGATGTTCTCGGAATATCCTAGAGCTAGCAGCAAACTCAGGGTACAAATATTGAGCCCCGCACCCCCATCTATTAGTACACACCTAACACGGGTTTTATGAATCATGACTTCGATGTGTAAGGCCAAATTATGTGGGTGACTAATGGATTTGTCATCTTCTTCTGAGAAGATGAGGTAATGAGGGCTAGCCAAATGGTTGACCATGTTTTGGAATTGGTCAATATCTAAGTTATTAGGGACATTGGCTGCTTGCAAAGCATCCTCGAGGACGCGCTTGTGCTTAGGAGATAATTCTAAAAGCTCAAAAATGGATATCTACGCAGGTGTACATTGTAGCTGGTCAATAAGATTATAATTGGAATCAAGACCAATGGCAGACTTGGGAAGAGCACCTTTGGACATGGGCTGCTTGGACTTGCTAGTGCTAGGACCTTTAATGATAATGGGTGCTTGGGCCTGACCCCTAGTGACAGCATTGAGGGACTGGGGCATTCTTTGTGAGTGAGGACCTCTTATCACCACAGCGGGTCTTTCATTAGTCATAGGAGTTGAGTCCACATTATGTCCATAAGGATCTTTCTTTCTCACCATGTTGATGTTATCGTCAGCCACCTCAAGCATGTTAATCACATTGTCAGCATGCGTGTATGTATAGTTAATAGCCGCCTTGCCATTCGTATTGCTAGAATTCTCTCCTTTTTCATATTTAGGCAAGGGCTCTTTAAAGGCTTTATGGTCTACATTAGTGGTTAACCCATCCACTTGTAATTGTCCTTTTTCAATAAGGTCTTGGACAAGATGCTTGAGTTTAAAACAATTTTCTATGTCGTGTCCAATCCCATTATGGAAAATGCAAAAAGCCTTAGCATCCCACCAATGAGGTAAAGGATCCGGTATTCGATGTTTTGTAGGATCGTATGGGTGTGCCAAATTATGAGCAACTAATGTCTTGAAAACATCTGCATAAGATTCTCCCAATTTAGTAAATTGTCTTTTCTCCGTTTTAGATCTCTTTTGATACTTACGTTTATCTTGTTGTGTTGAAGACGTTTGCAGCTTCATAGCTTGAACTGCATGAGAGAGGTTAAGAACTCCTTCATTTTTGACTTGGGATGAGTCAACAACTCCATCGTTGACCACTTGCTTGTTTTTGTTCCAATAGGAGTTCTTTTTGTCCTTGTTACCATTAGTATTGTTATTTTGGCTATTGTTGTTATTTGTTGGTTTAGCCAAAATTCCTTGTTCTTTTAGGACATCCTCAATGCAACATGCCACTTCTACCATAGTATCAAAGGAATTAAATGGGATTTTCTTAACTTCATATCTGAGTTCTGGTATTAGATTGTTCACAATGATATCAATTCTGTCTTCTTCAGGGATTGTCCTTGGGTATTTCGAACACAATCGCCTCCATCGTTGTAAAAATGTGACAAAAGATTCTCCTTGATTTTGTTTAAGTTTACACAAATCAAGCATTGTGACCGACCTGGATAAGTTGTAAGAAAAATGCTGAACAAATCTTTGGACAAGCTCTTTAAATGTCTTTACTGGAGGGGAAAGGTTGGTGAACCATTCCATGGCTTGACCTTTTAAACTCCTTGGGAATAATCTCATCAAGTAGGAGTCTTCATGGTGAAAGGAAAAGCTCATTATGTAGAACTGTCGAACATGGTCGTGAGGGTCACCAGTGCCATCATATTTGTCATATGTTGGGAATTCAACTTTCTTAGGGAATTCTACCATCACCACACTTTTGTCAATGGGGTTAGGACATATGGAGTCCAAATGGAATGTGCTCTTGGGAGCCTTCATCCTGTCTATATACTTTTGCATTTGTAAGATCACCTCATCAGTTGAAGGATTTTTTTTCTTGATCTTTTGGTGAATATAAAAAATTATATGGAACTTTAGCGCCTTTGTTGATAAGACTTTCCAAGAATTGGTCTTTGTTTTGTTCCACATATTGCTCCAGATAGGCTTGAAAGGATGGTTCTTGTTGCATAGTCATGAAGTCCATATGATCAAATTTAGCATAACTGCCTCCATGTTGTGAGCCATGATGTGCTCATTGGGAGGGTTGCTTTGAATGTCTATGAGATGACTGTCTCCTATGATGGTCATATCTTGAAGCCCTTCTTCCTCTAGGACTTGGGGATCGTGAGGGTGTCTTTGATCTTCTTCGAGGGCTAGGGGAAGGGGTAGATGGGGGTGAGTTGGTCCCACTATTGGCTCCCCTCCTGTTAAATTGGCTTTGGAGTTGTTGTGCATAGAGTCTATCTTCTTCTTCTTGGGTGACTCTTTTCTGTATATCCAACAATGCACGTTCTTCTTCCTCTAGTTGTCGGAATTTTTCCTTTTTAGCAGCCTGTTCATCTAAGTAGGCTTTCTTCTCTCTCTCAATGATTCTCAATCTTGTATTTGCATATCGAGAGGTGTCTTTAAGCAGGGAGGTTTGTCTTGAATGCCTTATTGCATTAGTTGTGTTGATGTGGTGATCACTAGATTCGTTGTTCTGGTCTTCGTGTTGTGACCCTGAATCTAAGTGAGCTTGCTTATGATGCCTTTTGGCTCATTGATGAGCATCAAAATACCTCGCATTGTTAGGAGGTGACCCAGGTGGGCTAGCATGAGAAGAACCACCATACTCTCTTATGTGTTGTTGGAAGATATCCTCAAGAGTTTGATTCATGGCTTCTCTTTGTTGTCGGGTGAAAGTGTAACTCATGTCCATACTTGATGAAAGTGGTACAAAAGAGGTGCTCACTTCACTAGGATTAGCTCCCAGATTAAAACAAACCTCAGATTCACTCTTAGGAGATTGGTCAAAAAGGGGTCCTTTTCCCTTAGGTTGTCGACGAGTCTTGACGGGTGGTAACTGGCTAAAGGCAACAGGGGATCGCTTCCCTTGATTAACTTGGTACCTTGTCGTAACTGACATGAAAGAGAGATACTCTCAATGATAAGGTGACCTTTCAAAGTGTCAACACCAAACTAGGATAATCGAAGTCCTCTATTGTCCAAAGAGAAATGAAAAGAAAAAGAGGGCTTTACCAACACTGTCAAAGAGGTGCTTCAAATCAAAGGGTGACTACCCTTGCACTTTTGAATCAGGAGGTTGGACTAGGCCAAAAGATAATTGAAATTGAGATGAAAATGAAAGCGATTTGGACAATAAGAGTACTAAAATTTTCCAAGAATGTAGCTAACAATTTTAAAGATGAACCTTGGCACCAAGAATGGCTTTCTAGCTTGACAATTATTCCAAAGTGACTTTGTAAATCAAATGATGCTATCCCGGAGGACTAAAAACCAAAAATTTGGAGTCAAGACAGATCTCAAATGTCAGGGTGAGAAGCCTGCTCTGAGACCTAGCCTAATTGACAGCAACTAAAACTGACCAAAATTTAAGCATGGCAAAAATAAACCAGGCGATATACTCCAGGCTACTGGGGCGATAAACCTATACCCACGCGATACTTCACCCCAAGCCAGGTGATATTTCTTAATACTGGCGGGTGATATACTCCAGGCAGGTCGGGCGATAGTCCGTCAGGGGTGAACTATCGCACGATATTTCTCTTCAAAGGGGGTGATATTTCTAGCATGCACGAAGTATCGTGCGATACTTCACTTTACAGGGCGCGATACTATTGCAGAATTATTTAACTCTTGACCAGAATTGTGTGAAATTTGCATTTTTGGGTCTGTTTGGTCAAAATTTCCAGTCTGAGGGTTGATGTTTTCGATTTCAGTCACAATATCAGCAGAATTTTGACAGGTTTGCAAATAGTAAGGGATCAAAACATGGTCTCAAACACTTGAAACAAGGGCAAAAGCAACCTTGCCAAGACAAACACTTGTGATATCAAAATTGAAACAACACCCTATGAATGCTACCGATTGTTTGTATGTAAGAACGTTTGCACTGGTATCACACAATCGAAGACACTTCAAGAAAATCTATCCTAGAAAGTCAAGGCTCAAAACTTACCAACTTAGCCCACAACTTGATGCCCCCTTGCCTCACACCAAGTGGTTACCCACAAGAGATGTTGGCTTTGTCATGGAAATGTCAAATGACACAACCAAAGGGACACATATGGTGAGTATCTTAAGGTGATCCGGGTAAACCACTTGGATCAATCCTTGCACTAAGAAGATAAGCGGCTAAAATAAGGTGGCTTCTATCTAATGGTTCTTAATAAGGATTTCCGTTCACAACACTCCTCTTGCTCCTCATAAAGGACTAGGACCTAGCGGCCTCAAGAGTACCTTAAGCATTCTTGTTCAATGATTTCCCCATGGTCGCAATCCCATGAGCTACTCACATCAAACGAAGACAAGTGTTATGTCTATCAAGGTTTTTGGTGTCCTTGATAGCCTTGAGATTATAGTGAGTTGGAATCACTTGCCACCAAGGAAAATGATGACAAGGTTGTCCCCACTTGAGTCGTTCCTCTTGATTGCTCAAGAGCAGGCCCGCTAAAGGATTCCTAAACTAAACAAAAATGGATCAAATCTTGAGGTTCAAGGTTTTTGATTCACCACAAGGGTGAAGAGCATACTCCCCTATCTCAAGAATCTCTCCCAAACACACCAAGCAAAGAGATTCAATTACTCCCTTGCTTCCAAAACCTTAAGATGGGTCAAGATTTTCTGATTCACCTAAAGGTGAAGAGCATACTTCTCCTACCACCTCAAGATCCCTTTCACAAGGTATTAAGATTCCTAATACAATTAGTGAATGCCACACTTGAAAGGAAAGTAAATAACAAGCAAGAAATAAATTTTTTTTTTTTTGTTTTTATGATTGGGCAGCCCTGCAAAAACTGTTAGTAGCCCTCTTTGACATGCATTTTCAGAAATTTTCAAGCAAATGAGAGCACCTACAAACACAACTTGTTAGACCCACAAGGTTAGCAAAATCCAAATCCAAATGTAAATGTGTAATAATCTGATAGATTTAAGCTAAAAGATGCAGGTTAGACCTATCTAAACACAACAAAACAAAATAGCAAGCTAAAATAATCAAATTCGGACAAGAAAACTGGAAACGTAAGTCTCTGCCAGACCAGGCGATATTTCTCAGACTTCACCAGCATCACGCGATACAGTTTCCGATAGTCGGGCGATACTTATCAGTCGTGCGATATTTCTTAGTCGCGCGATACTTCGCACAATGCCAGGCGATACTTCGCCCGATGCCAGGTGATAGACTTCAATATAGTCGTGCGATACTTTTTCCACGTGAACTATCGTGCCAAGATAGAAAGTATATCGCGCGATACTTCTGAGAAGTGTCGCGCGATAATCTGAGACAGAAAACCAGAAAACGCAGATTTTTTTAAAAATTAATCAGAAAATGACAAAAAATGCATCAAATGAAAGGACAAAGCTATCTACTCTGCCCCACGGTGGACGCCAAAAATGTACACACTAAAATGGTGCACTTCTATGAACCATTACATGCAAGGTTGCTCAACAATGAGGCCTCACAAAGTGGCTCATAGCTCTCTATGCATGGAGTTGCAAAGGACTTATGAGTTTTGCTCTCAGCTAGAGCTACAAGAATGTGACCTTGCTAGTCAACCACACAATGAGAGATTCAAATGAGGACAAGGGCAACAATGCCAATATCCTCAAGAATCACTATGAAATGCAATGCAACTAAAATGAGAATGCAACCTAAACTATGAAAGGAAAGTACAAACTAAGCTATGAAATAGAGATAGCAATGGATTACAATGCTTCCTATTTAGACTATGTGAGGTTAATCTATTGCATAAAAGGAAACTAAACCTACAATGTCATTATCATGCAACTATAAAAGAAATATGCAACTACAATGAAATGCAACAAGTCTTCAATGTCTTCAAACTCCAAATGCACCTAAAATCTACAGCATAACATTAGCATAAAACAAGTGGATATGCAAATGAAGGAGAGAGCTCTCCTTTTATAAGAAATGAGGAGAAATGAACCATGGAGATTAAGAGGCAAAAGATCTTAATCAGTGGTGGAGCTTGAAAGAGGAGCAATCCATGTGCACAAGTATCCTCCAATGAGAGTGAAGTGTTGACTTTTGAGCTTCATGTGAGACAAAAAGTGCTTTTCTCCTTTTTATAAAATAGGAATAATACTTTATTTGTGCAACATAGGATAAGAGGAAAAGTTGGGGCTTTTTATTTAATTAAAAGGGGAGGAAATGTTCCTTTTAATCAAATAAAGACTTAGGATAAATGGTTAGCCCAAGGATAAAAATCCAATATGTGATCGAAATTAGGATTTGATTAAGAAATTGATATTGTTGAAAATATTGTTTATTGATAAAAATGATTCAGGATTGATAAATCAAATAAATGGGGCCCAAAGTGTAGGCAACCATTTTAGGGTGCATACAATTAGGTCTATACCCATATCTCTTTTTTGAGTCTTCTTTAGGTTATGAGTTCCTCCTTGGAGTCTGGTAAGGTTGTGGGAACCTAGTCAGGACTCAATAAGAGTATAAACACTTTCCTTCTTCTATGACTACTTTGGAAACTTTATTTTATTCCTTTAATGTTGTTTAATATTTAGTGTCCTTGAAGGAAGAGCCATGTTATAAAGACCTTAATGACTCTTGAAAAGGCTGTGGAAACCTTGTGTTTTTGCACTAGTGGGAGGAAGAAGCTTTAAATTTTTAATAACTTTGAAATTAGAAAATACATGTTGGGCTCATGACTATTGTGAGAAATTTATTGGGCCTCAAAAATGTTTAAAAACTATGAAATGAAGTTGAATAAGGACTTAAGACTTTTTAAAAAATACCATCACTTTCTTTTGACTATGTTGAGACAAAAACATATTGTGAGAACCCTATCAGCCTCTCAAGGAGTTTTAAGACCTCAAAAATCATGATTAGATTACTTATTGTGTTAAATGGTGATTTTGATAATTTAGGTTGAAAACCATGGAAATAATACACATGTGTATATATTTATTTCTATGTTTGTTTTATCTATATCCTTTTATACTTTTATGTATACACATTTGGTTCTCTCTCTCTCTCTCTCTCTCTCTCTCTCTCTCTCTCTCTCTCTCTCCCTCTCCCTTTTTCTCTTTTTCCCAAGCTGATATTCCCCCTCCTACTATTTTCCCCTTTCTATTTCGCCACTCTCTTTCCTCATCCTTCCTCTATATCACTTTTCCCTTATCTCCCTATCTTTATTATCCAAACCTAAAAGCCTAAAATAGCATCCCTAAATTCTAAAATCTAAGCCCTAAACCTTGTATCACTTTCTCCCTCTATTCCCCTCTAATTATGTCCCTCTTTATCTTGTCATTGTGTTCCATTCTTCTCCCCCCCAATATTTCTTTCTCCAAACCCTAAACCCTAAATGATAATCCCTAATTCTTCTCTCCATTTGTCCATCTAACATTTTTTTCCTATTTCCCTTGTCTATCTTTACCATCCCTCTCTTCCTCACACTCACCTCTCTCCACCTACCCTACCTCTCTCCCTCTCTCCCCCTCTCACTCTATCCCTTTATCTAAGCTCAAATACATAAACCCTACAATATAAGCCATAATACCTAATCTATGTCTTCCCTATCCCTTAGCCTCCCTACTCCTCTCCTAATCTCTCCATATTTCTTCTCTCTCTCTCTCTCTCTCTCTCTCTCTCTCTCTCTCTCTCTCTCTCTAATTAAAAAAATTTTAAAAAAATGAAAATCCTAAGCCTTACTTTCCCTAAAACTTGTCTCTCTTTCTCCCTCTATCCCCCTCTCAATATCTCCTTCTTTCCCTTCTCTCCATCTACCTCACCTCTCCCCACCATATTTTACCCCTCTTTTTCTCCAAACCCTAAACCCTAAATGATAAATTTTAAACCCTCACCCTATTTACCCCTCTCTCACTATCTTTGTATTTTCCTTCTATATATTTCCCACCTCTCTCTCTCTCTCTAGCTCATTTCCACTCTATATATCCTTTTAAGATCAAAGTACTAAACCCTAAAATAAAACTCCTAATCCCTAAACCTTCTCTCCCCTCTATCCCTCCCCCTCTTCTACTCTCTCCCCCTTTCCACTCTCTCCCTTTCGACTTCTATTTTTCTCCATCTCACTATTTTCCTCTCTCCCTCTTCCTAAACCTTGATCCATAAGTCATAATGCTATAGTTTTCCCTTAACCCTAAGTACTAATTCCTAAAAACTATATCAATACTCCCTCTTCACTAGGGAAGATAAAATGTAAATTGCAATAGGTTCATAAATTATGAAATTTTGTTCCCGGGTGGATTTCCTCCATCATCGATTCAATCCACAAGTCTCAAGTGGATTGCATCCATTGGTGACTGGATCCACAATCTCTCATGTGGATTTCCTCCATTGGTGATTCGATCCACAAAATCATAATATTTGGTGTGGATTTCCTCCATCATAGATTCTACTCACAAGCTCTCATGTGAATTACCTCCATTGGTGATTCTATTCAAAAACTCATGAGCTTTGGTGTGGATTGCCTCCATCGATGATTCTATCTGTAAGATCTCATGTGAATTTCCTCCATCAGATATTCTATTCACAAACTCATGAACTTTGGTGTGGATTTCCTCCATTGATGATTCTATCCATAGTTAAGATCTGTTTAGATCATCATAAAAATATTTATCACAACAGAAAGTTATTGCAAGATCATCACCTTCCAATAACTTTAACAAATACAAGTGATAATCATTTGGAAGTCATCACTTCCTTATGATTTACACAGGGCCCATATAATTATAAAATAACATTAATAAATAATCAATAATCATTTCAAGTTTACCTTAGAAGTTTTCTTGTCTTTATCAGTGAACTCCCTCTCAATCACAAGGTATCTTGAATTTATTTTAGAATACATCTTTCTCTGAACATATATTTGAATTATTTACTTTAGCAAGAGAAGCTTGCATTCTAAGTCTGTCAAGACACTTTCTTGTAGTGTGACCGTATTTGTCACATCTAAAACATTGCATTGAAGAGAGGTCTCTTGGTTTCTTGAACGATGATTGATCACATGACTTCTTGTCCTTTTTCCTTTTTGAACTAGTGATGAGAACTTGAAAATATTATTTTGTGGATTCCATCATTCCTTTGAATTTTAGGTTATACTCTTCTGAATGCAGTCGGCTTTTAGTCGATCAAATTTGGGGAGTTTCATGCGAGCACTTACTCCTTGTCTAAAGTTTTCCCATGAGATAGGGAGCCCATTTAGCGTTATCATAGATAAATCCTTATTATCATGAATGTGACCAATATAAGAGAGTTGATTTCTTAATTCTATTATCCTTATAAAATATGAGGTGATAGTCTCTCCTTTACTCATTTTAATATTAGAGAGTTTATTTTTAAGAGTAAAAAATTTGCTGGTGTTGTTAATCTCAAACATGTTTTCTGGGACTTTGAACATGTCATAAGAAAAGTCTAACTTTGTGATGATAGGTAGTAGATGATTTTTCACTCCATCCACTAATAATTCCATTTCTCTAGTATTATCTTTTTCTCATTTATTCTTGTCATCATTTTCATTAGGTTTAAGAGGATTTTTTGTTATTGTCTTTAGCTCAATCTTCCTTAATACCAACATCATTCGAAGTTTCCATGAGAAAGAAATATTGGGGGGGAGAAGAAGGGAAGACAATGACAAGATAAAGAGGGACATAATCAGAGGAGAATAGAGGGAGAAATGGATAAAAGGTTTACAGCTTAGAGTTTGGAATTTAGAGATGATAGTTTAGGCTTTTAGTTTTGGATAATAGAGATAGGGAGATATGGGAAAAGTGAGACAGGGGAAGGATGAGGAAAGAGAGTGGGTAAATAGAAAGGGGAAAATATCAGGAGGGGGAATACATTGGGAGAGAGAGAGAGAGAGAGAGAGAGAGTTTAATTATATACATACAAATATTACAAGTAGATAAACAAAATTTACAATAAATTTACAATTAATATTGACTCAAATAAAGTTCTCATACTTAAAAACCAATAAGATGATTTTTTTCGATTAGACATCAATAAAAGGATTAATCCATATGAATAAATATACATTGTGGTTTCATGGAGGTTTTGGCATGTAGGATCAATCCATTTAGGTGCTACGGGGTCATGTTATAACTTCATGAAAAATCCTATCTTAGTTTCAAAAGATTCGACCTTGTTTAAAAGTAGTAACCAGTTTTCAATTCTTGTCAAATCTTTTTATATTGTCTTAAATTGGGTGTGCTTCAATTTATGACCCTTTAGCTCATCTTTAATGTATTTTCATTGCACAATTTCACTTGGATCACACACTTCCCTCTTTCTTTCTCTCTCCTAGGAAAAATTAAGGTAGGACCTAATACTTCCTCTTTGATTTCCCTTTCTCTCACTCATAGGTTGAGGTAGGATCTAATTTCAATTAATCCTCCTCTTTCTAGGCCCCCCATTTTCCGAAATCTAGTCTCAATTTATCATACCCAGATACACATTACACCTAGATCTTCTATAGTTTTGGAAGCCTAGGTTATAAACCCAAGACTCTGGCCTCCTAGGGAATAGGTTGACCAATTCGACCTATTCCCTGGTGGTTGGAAATTGTTGGGCCCGATCCTATTTCAAAGTTCCATTATATCCTGCTCACTAAAATCAACTCCCACAGGGGTAATTTCAAAAATTCACTATAAAAATACATCCAATGCCTCATTTTCCTCATGATGGATGATGATAGAAGCAAGGTAAAAGCATGTGTGGATACCCCAATCTAGCATAGAGAAATTACAAGGTGGAAGCTAAGGGATGAATATAATTCTTTCATTGCAAAGTGACCTTCATTTACATTTATTCAATTCAACAATTCAAGCATTACATGACATCGTGGAGATGCAAGGGGATCATGAAGATGGTTAGATTAATTTATCCTTAGGGGATTGGTTATCAATTTGGTGACCATAGATCTGGAATCTATTCCCTAATACCTTTTTGAATAAGTTAGGTCGACTTTGCTACATTGCCCCAAGAACATGATGACTTCATGGAAAAGTGTTTGGAACATGTTGCACCAAGTCAACTTATTCTTGGAGGTTTGAGAAAAAAAGAATTTTCTAGGTTTTCTATTTTGATCGTAAATCTGTAGTTGGAAGTCATGTCATGGTCTCATATCTACAATTTTTAGAAAAAAAAAAATATTTAATTGCATATTTCAAGGTAAGTACCTTATCATTTGTTTCATTTGTTAGATTAGATCCATTTTTTTATCTTAATTGGGTTGACTACATATACTTGGTTCCTAGACCCATCTTACACTTTTTGTTTAATCAATTAGTTCAATCTTGTCATTTTCATTATATATATCTATAATCAAATTTCATTGCATAAAAGAGGCCTTGCTAGTGTAATTACTTGATATAACTTGGGTTTAGCATGGGCATCCCTTATCACCTTTGGGTTTTTTTAATCTAACCTATTTTGTATTGATATTTATATTCGAAAGCCCCTCTTTCCCTTGTATTGAATGGCTTAGAGAGAAAGTGTCAAACTTGATATACCTAGTGTTAATGTTTTATAGCTTCAGTCGATAATTGTATTGGATTGTGTTCACTGATCGGGCTATGTTAGTTTGAATAGTTCACCGGTTGTATTATTACTATGTTGACCACCATTAATCACGTCAGTTATTTACATAAAACTTATACTAGCAAATGAAAGTGTAGACACCTAAAAATTCTTTAAAAAATAAAGTATTTTTATTTTCTGAAAAATCTCTGATGACATCATCATTAATTAATTAATTATTTAATTAATTAATTTATTTTTATGTCATTAAATCCCTTTACCTTAATTAAAAATATTTAATTAAGAAATCCCTCCCAAAAATGTTTAAATCTTATTTAAACATTAGCTCCCTATTTATTAATTATTTAATTAATAAATTGACCAAAAATCCCAAAATAAATAATTAATTTATTTTTTGCCCAAAACTTGGCCAATTTCTTTAAGACCGCTAACCTCTTCCAGAATCTTCTAAACCTTCTTTAATTTCGATTAAAAGCTAATCCTATCATTTCCTACCCCTAATCCCAACTCAAAATATTTAATTAAGATTAAATATTTAATCCTCATATTAATAAATATTCTCAAACCTAAACCATGGAAATAAATAAATCTTTTTTTATTTCCTAAAATCCATGTTTATCCTAAGGAAATTCTAGACTCTTCTAGAAAGTCCTAATCCTAATCCTAATCCCCCCCCTAATCCTGTCAGATTCCCTAACCAGGGTTAGCCAACTCCTAAGCTTAACCCAAAGTCAACAAACTTCTAAAGACTCCTCTTACATGCATTAAGTGCATTTAAGGCCTCCTTATCCCTCTTACATGCATTTATCATGCATTTAAGAAGCCCCTCACCCCTTTCTTACACCCTTTGACCTTAGGCACATTTCCCAAATTGTGCACATTCCCCCCATTTTTCAACCCAATACCCTTGTGACACTTGTCACAAGGAGGTGGCCCTAAACTAGCACAATCCATGTGCTCCCCTTTGAATGAATCTTGGCCTCTCTTAAGGATTTTGATCCTGGCCACTCATTCCTCCTTCCCAAATCCTATAAATGCTCCTCATTTCCAAGAGCAAGGAATCCATTCACCTTTCATTTCAAGCATTGTTATCATGCCCATTTAGCTCTAGACTTAGCATAATCATCTTAATCTAGCTTACTTTCAAGCATTTTAGCTCATCTTAATATAGCAATAATGGATTAACATAGTTTATTTCATTGTTTTGCATAGCATAGCATCATATCACATCTCTATTTGGTCTAAAAAATAAATCTTAGCATAAACATCATGTAGCTTAATCTTCATTTCAGCATCATTTTGATCCTTGAGGCCTTAGGGGCAAATCAGGTGTTCTATACCTATTTTGTGCCATTTTTGGAGTTTTCATAGATCTCAATCCATCCTAAAATGCATAAGGAACATGCTCCAAGTGCTTAGAGAGCACACCCACATCCCCTTAAGCAAGAGAAAATCAAACAGTGCTTGGGTGCACTTGTTTTAGCTCAATCTGAGGTGGCTTAGTTTAGAGTTTTATTTGTTTTGGATTGATTTCATGCTTAGACTAACATCTAATCTTTGTTTGGCTTGAAGTTTTCCAAACCAAGTACCCTCAAAAGCCTTGTCCTTAGAAAGGTTTGAGGAGTCACATCTATGATGGAACGTGACTCCATGTGGAGTCATGTTCCATTGTGGATGTGACTCCACTCACTTATATATATAAACATTGCAGACCATTGGAGAGATATAGCGACACATAAATATAATAGTCTTAACATTCTCCTCTATTTCGGTCAAACAATAACAGACTTGTTCAGTCACCAGATAATATAATATATGTGTATACCTATGTACTGAGCATGAGCCAAGTTCAACATAATAAATATTGAATATTTATTTGTGAATACATATAAATTATAATTTGGAAATTTGAAGACATACATACAGGAATTAAAATTAAAATCTGACCTAAAATTCAAAATGGTATCAAAGCAAGGTTGCTTCGTTATAAGTCTAATCGCTTGAAGGAAGATCTCATTAAATTAAAGGAAGATCAAATTATAATTCTTTATAAATTTTGGAAAACTTGTATCCCCAAAATGGTGAACGGAATCAGACTTGAAGGTGTTTCAAATTTTGATTCTTGGAAATTATGAATGATGCTTATACTAAGAAAAAATGAGTTAAAGACTATCGTTGAAAATCCTCCTAAATCTATTGAGAATGACAAAAATAAGAAATGGGAAAAGGATAATACCAGACCAATGGAACTATTAGTTGATGGAGTAAAAGATCATCTGCTACCTATTAACATGAAACTAGACTCTAGTTATGAAATGTTCAAAGCTCTGGAAAACATGTATGAGATCAACAACAGTAGCAGGATTCTTACTCTTAAAAATCAACTCTCTAATATTAAAATGAGAAACAAAGAGACTATTGTGTGCTAAAAACGTGACCACACTTTTATGAATCTTTACATGCAAGAAAACTCAATAATGAGCCCTCACAAATCGATCCATAGCTCTCTATGCATGGAGTTGCAAGATTTGTAAAATTGCTCTCAGCTAGAGCTATAAACTCATGACCTTGCTAGTCAACCATACAATGAGAGATTCACAATGAAAACAAGGGCAAGAATGTCAATATCTTCAATGAACCAAATGGATGCAATGTAATGCAAATCTATATGACAATGCAAGTTAATCTATTGCATAAAGGAAATCTAAGCTAATATGCCATGATAATGCAACTAAGAAAAGAAATATGCAACTACAATGAAATGCAATAACAAGTCTTCAAAGCTTGGATGTAGAATGTCCTCAAAGAGCTCCAAAATGACTTAGAAAACTTGTAGCATAACAATAGCATAAAATTCAAGTGTGTGCAAAATGAAGAAGAGAGCTCTTCTTTTATAGAGAATGAAAAATCAATGGACGGTCGAGATTAAGAGGCAAAAGACTTAATCAACGATGGAGAAAAATGGAAGCTTGATCCTTGTGCACAAATATCCTCTAATAAGAAAATTAGAAACATTTACTTTATGTTGAGCATTTACTTTATGTCCATGTGAGACAAAAAGTATTTATTTATTTATTTTTTATTATATTTTTTTTTATAAATAAGAATTAAATGATTTATTTGTGCAACATAGGATAAGAAGAAAAGTGGGGATTTTTTATTTAAATAAAATGGGAGGAAATTCTTTTTAATTAAATAAAGGCTTAGAATAAAGTGATTTTATTATTTAATTAAAAGAGATTTTTAATTAATTAAAAGGAGCATGTTCTCTTAATTAAATAAGATTTTTATTTTTATTTCTTTTCTCTTTTAAATTAAATAAGGCTCAAACCTTAAGAAATATTGAATTGATTATGATTTGATCAATGAAATTGATATAATTGATATTGTTGATATTTGAAAATATTGATTCAGGGATTTGACAAATTGCTAAATGGGGGCCCAAAGTCTAGGCGACCATTTTAGGATGCATACATTTGCCCCTCTTTGACTAATGTGTGATCATTTTGGGAACACATGTAGTCAAAGAAGAATTGAAATGTGAGATCGATTTGGGATCACAAAACAACCTAGATGTGTGTTTATTTTGGGAACACATCGGGACAAGCATAAGCAAAAGCTGAAAGACAAGACCAACACCGTCGCTGCTAGGTGCAAATCAAGCCTTAGACAAAACTATCACCGTCACTGCTAGGCAATAATCAAGTCTGAAAAATAGGAGATAAAAATTGAAAGACAAAATCACCACCGTCACTGCTAGGTGATAATCAAGTCTAAAAATAAGAATCTCAAGTCGAGCTGAATGATAAAGCTGAATCAAAGATTAAAGCTGATAGGTACTGCCCCTTCGGAATCGAAATTGAAATCAGATAGAGGAGAACAACAAATTGATAAACCTAATCAATTCACAATAAATCATAATCAAAGGATGGAGCATGATAGGATAACCATCAAATAGTGAAGATATGCCCTAGGTTGATGAGGTTTGACTGAAAAAGATATAGGATAAAGATTAAGTCAAACCTCAGAGAGAGGAAGTGAAAGGGGTGAATGAAAGACTAGAAGTTTGGAAGACATGGAAAGGAAGAAATTTCATCAAAGATCAAAAAATTATGCCTCAAAAGGTCAGTCAACTGCGTAGAATAATGAGAAAACTTGGAAACGCAACTCAAATTTTGATTTCGAGTCTGAAAATGGATAGAAAATGATGTGATATGAAAGACCAGAAATGAAAGATATGATCAAGAAGAATAAGAAAATGAGCACAGTTGACCAACTAGTCTGTAGATGATAAAAAGGAGAGCTCTCTCCATATGCAAGATGCAAAAACTAAACTATGATGAACCTACGAATGCAAGCTACTATGAAAGTGGTTGACTTGCAAAGTCACAATGCCTATAGACATCTAATTATCATCATCAAGCATTATTAGTAGCGTCGTAAGATCATACAATGCACACTAGCATAACTATGTGGATATGAATATGATCTTTATCAGATAGAAATGTGGAAATCTCACCTAGGCATCAAAGACATGTAGGTCCAGATGACTAATGTAGTGAGATTACCTAAGTTTGATATGGCAAGATTATGCTTGTATCAAGACACATGAAAGTCAGGATAACTAGAAGCATGCACTTGCAAAACAGTCAAGGATAATACCTTGTCAATCCATAGTGTCAAGTAAAACTAGCATAAATGCTCATGATAGTTAGGATCAACAATATATACCCACAAGCAGATAAAGAAAGAAAACATGTTCTCATACCCTCAGTCTTCTAGCTATGCATCATCGAAAACTTTTCAAGGAGAGACCACTCATCAAAGAAATCCTCATAGATAGCACACAAAGAAAAATAAAGTCAACATATCTCAACAAGTTGATTGTTTAAGTGCGTGTGTGTTGGTCATAGAGTCAAACTCTGGTTATCGCATCTGTAAATGAGAAATATTGCATCATACTAGACTGTAGGGTAAGACATCTGATAAGTGTTAAGAAACACTCGACACAAGGTTAGTGTTGAAAAACACTGTTTGGGGTGGTGTTGAAAAACACCTATTATGAAATGCCCCAAGAGACAAACGCACCTAAAGGACCTATGCGAATAGTTATGCCCCCTAGACAAAGACAAAGACCAATTCCAAACTATGCCAAATAAGGTCAACACATGATGGAGAAAGGTTCAGTGTCGAGGACGTATGCTAACAAATAGGAGTGCAAAGGCCTCAAGTAGCACCTGTTTCCAGGTTTTCACCACTTGAATTTTTATTGCAATTTTTCTCTTTTTTCATTTTTTTATATTTTTGCTACCAAGGTGCCTATTTCCAGATTTTCACCAAGGCACTTTTTCTATTTTTTTGAATTTTTTGCATTTTTTGATTTTTTTGTATTTTTTCAAGACTTTATATGCTTTTTAAAGTATTTTCAACATCATATATGAATTTTTTTGGCATTTTTTCAGGATCATAAAATATGTACAAAGGATGCTCCCAGACAGAATGTGCATCAAACTCTTTAAGCAAGATCACATCATGTAGTCCCAATATCTAGCAATGTGGAGGACAAGATGGATAAGCAAGCTAGTGAATGAGATGGAGGAAAGGAGAATGAAAGTGAACGGAGGGAAGAAATCCTCAAGGTCAAACTCCTCAAGAGTACCCAAGCTAGGGAAAAAAAATATCATGAAAAGCATATTTGGACAAGTAATGAAAGGCCAGCATAGGATAAGTCACAAATGGGTAACGCAAAAGAAGGAAAGGATGCAGTCCAAAGGAGTAGACATGTCAAGAGGCTTCATAGCATCGTATTTTACTCTTTTTATAAGATCAAGACCAAGGGGGAAAAGGATAGTGCAAGGCTAGAATGAATGAAGGAAAATGAAAGTGAAGGCTAAACATGAATGGAATGAAAGCAAGATCATCATAAGATAGCTCACAAGATAGCCAAATGTTCGCGTATAGTTCAACCTTGTCAAGATCAAAGAGAGAAGATGGAATGGATGAAAAATGTAGAAGAACTACGCATGATGCTTGATTGCCAGGTTTTCATCATGGTTCTTATCCAAGGTGCCACAAGGGAGTGGTTTTCACCATAAGATGAATTTATTTCTCTTTACTTTTTCTACCAAGGCGCCTGTTTCTAGGTTTTCACCATGGCACATTTTCAATTTTTTCTTTTTTTCTTTTTTTTTTGAATTTTTCTATTTTTTTTAATTTTATAATTTTTTGGAAGAAAGAAAGCTTTTAGGTAATGCTCCTTGAAAGGATAAACCATGATATGCCAAGGATTCAAAATAATATGCTCAAAGATGCTAATAAGGAAAGGAAGATGAAAGAGAAAAATGGAAGATAAGGCTTTATGTAAAGCGAGTGAGGTTGGAAGATATGAGGAATAGACAAATGAAGAAAAAGGATAGAAGGTAGAAGGATAATGAATGGAAGGATTGTGAAAGGGTAGATGGGAAGGAGGGAAAGATCAACATCAACACACACCTTGAAGGGTGGTGAGAGGGTGGAGGAAATGTGAATGAAGGAATACAAGAAGGAATATGGTGAATGTTTAGCAGGTTGCGATTTGGACACATGGAATGGAAGAAGATGAGGCAGAAGCCTTTGGAAGCGTGAATGTCAACTTCACTTTTTATTCAATATTAGACTCTTTCAAGAGAGACTTTGGAATTCATATAGCTTGAGACTTTTTATTTCCTTTTGATGTCTTAGAGAGAATATCTTCAATGATGAATTTTGGAACCCATACTTGTCTTGTAGTTTTCTTCTTAGATATCTCTTTGAACTTTATGCCTCCATGTCGATTAGAGTAGATATGGTGATCTTCTTTTTTTTATGGATTCTTGTATTGCTTCTTTTTCTTGTATTGAACATTCAAGTTACTTCCAAAAGACTTGGGACTTGTGGAAGAAGAAGGATGATATGACTGGTTTAGATGGGTGGATGGATGGAAAGGATTCAAGGGTATACATCTATGTTGATCTTGAGGAAAGATAGGAGATGGAGGGACGTAAGGACCCAAGATGGATGATGAATTAGGAGAATTAGGAGGGGAAAGTGAAGGGACATAAGGGCCCAAGATGGAAGGAAGACATGAAGCCTTTGGTATTGGTGGAGGAAGTCCAAGGATAGAAGTGGAAGATGCAAAAGGATAATCAATAAGTTCATCAACATCTATATGACAACCAAGGACATCAGCATCTTTAGAGTGAGCATTAGGATTTGCAATAGGATCATGAACATCTTGAATAGGAGAAACTTCTTCGATAGGATTGTTCAAAGCTTGCAAAGACTTAGGAGGAGTAGAAAGCAGAAGCGAACATGGAATGGTAGAACAAGAAGATGGAAGACTTTGATCTTGACAAAGAACTTTGGATAGCATAAGCGTATCATTTTTTTCTTGATTTTTAATAGGCTTAGCATTGGAAGTAACAACACCATTTTTAATAACCTTAATGGAAGTATCATCTTTGGAAAGCACAAGTGTATTAAGGTTATTTTGATTATCAATAAGCTCAACGGTGTAAGTAGTAGCTTGATCTTGCTTAGGAGATGATGGAATGAATGCGAAAGAGAATAGAGGATCAAAAGAACCATGAAATGGAGGAGATACATCATGAAGAGAATTGGATGACATAGAGGGTTCTTGATCTTGATCTTTCTTTATGTTCTTTTCTTTATCATTTTTAGAGTCCTTTTGACATGGAGCCACTTCTAAGGACAAGGAAGCAGGTTGGAATTGTATGGAAGACTTTGGAAGAGATGATGAAGGACTAGCTGAAGTAGGCATTATAGCGCATAAAGGCTTAGGCTCTTTAGGTTTAGCATTATTGAAAGTATTTTCAGCCAAGTGAAGGTTAGCTTGAGTTTCTTTAAGAGGTAGCCCTTGAGGATAACTATAGGGAACTGCATGAAAAGCATTAGGACTTCTGTTGGATGAAGGATTTGTGAAAGATTCAGAAGCTTTAGTAGATGTATGGGTATTGAATGAAATAGAGGATGGAAGGGAACCATCACAAAACAAAGGTTTAGCATTAACATGATCTTGCTTGAGAGTGTCATCTTTATTTTTAGCATGAATGTTCTTAGAGGAAGGATTCTTATAATATTTACATTTCAAATTAGCACGGTACATTTTATATTCCTCAACAGTAGTAGCTAGATTATAATCAAGGTATTGTTCACAAAACTCATCAAAGTTTCTTTCAAAATCTGAATCATATGGATCACCATCATGATCTTTCCAATACGAGGACCCATTTTTAGTAAGCACAAGGACATGACTAGAGGAATCTTAGGAATAGAGGTGTCATAGGTATCACTACATTGTCCATCATCATAGTCATCATAGTCATCATAGGTGGGTGCGTCACTCTTCGTGGAAGAGGTATCATAAGGACTATCACATTGCTCATTATGGTATGTCTTGTGAAGAGAAGTAAGACTCTTTGAAGAAGTAGAAGAAGAATGAGATCGTGAAGAAGAGGAAATTGAAGACTTAGTGTAAGAAGAGGACTTGGATAATGAGGAATGTGAATAATGTTTAGAAGAGTCATGATAAGATTTGGAAGATGAAGAATGTGAATAATGTTTAGAAGAATTGTGATAAGATTTAGAAGATGAAGAATGTGAATAATGTTTAGAAGAATCGTGATAAGATTTAGAATGTGAGGAATGATAAGAAGATTTAGAAGATAAAGAATATTTGGATGAGATCATGAGTATGATTCTAGCAAAGGCATCTGATTTAATCAATTTTTCTTTTATTTTTGTCATAAATTCATCACCCATGAGATATTTGGAAGGACTATTGGAAGAATAAAGATACTCTTCAAATTGAGTAGTGAGTTCAAGATCATCTATTCTCAAGAGAGGTTCCTTAACAAGATAGTTGAAATTCATGGTTCTAGAAGAGGAGGAATCAAGCATGGAAGAAATGAATAGAAGAGATGAATAGAAGAAGGCAGATTAGATAGTAAGAGGAAAATAAATCAAGAAGAAGAAGAAGAATTTTCCATGGGAATAGAAGACTTCAGAAGAACATGGGAAATGGAGAGGAAAGAAGAATACTAAGAGTCATCTTGTGCAATTGATACCATAACGTTCATTGAGATGTTGAGCAACATGACAGCACCTAGGATCTGAGATCTAGACTGACCAAGGAAGACCAAGCTTCTAAGGAGAACCCACTAGGATGGAATTCAATTTCAGTATTCCAATTAGATTTTTCAAAAGATTTCACAATGATGATCAAGCACATAGAACAACAACCAGGGAGTTCAAGCAAATAGTCTTCAAGCAATGGGCAAGGGACAAAGCAACCTTGCACATGAACAAAGATAGTGACTTAGTATTCTATTCCTTAAATATTTTACTTGTGTATGTTCTTGAAAATGTTTTAGCAGGCACATAGAACACAACAACACCTTAACAAGCTATCTACAATGATATATGTGGCTTTCTAAAAGGAGTCCTCGATATACGCAAGGTACGTGAGGCCCAAATCTGTAGATGAAAAGAATTCAAAATCACACAGCTGGGGGGAGACGGTAACCCAAATCTCCTCCTTCACTTCTCAAAGGTATAAAGTTCTTTGAGGCTTAGCCAAGAGTGATATCAAACTCAATTCCCAAGAGAGGTGTCTTTTGAGTCACCACCCGCTATTTATACTTCGTCGAAAAATGAGAGTTAAGGTCATCCCTTGAGGTGGTGTGTCCCCAAGCAGGCCTTCTAAAAATAAAAACTAAGTAATTCACTATCAAAAGTATTTAGAGCACTAAATGTGGAACACTTAACTCTTCAAGTAATGCGAAGTGAGTCCAAAAGTGGGACACTTAACCCTTCAAGTGAATGCAAAGCGAGCCCAAAAGTGGAACATTTAACCCTTTAAGATAATGTGAAGTGAGTCCAAAAGTGAAACATTTAACCCTTCAAGAGAATGTGAAGCGAGTCCAAAAGTGGAATATTTAACCTTTTCAGATAATGTGAAGCAAGTCCAAAAAGTGGAACACTTAACCCTTCACACCAACTCAAAGTGAGTCCAAAAGTGGAACATTTAACTCTTCACACCAACTCAAAGTGAGTCCAAAAGTGGAACATTTAACTCTTCACACCAACTCAAAGTGAGTCCAAAAGTGGAACATTTAGCTCTTCACACCAACTCAAAGTGAGCCCAAAAGTGGAACATTTAACTCCTCACATCAACTCAAAGTGAGTCCACACCTTAGAAAACAAGTGAGTTCCAAAAAGTACAAAAGGGTTGCCTAGTGGAGCAATTAACGCTTCTTTCCTATAGACCCCTCTCCTTTAATGTGGCACTGATCTTGCAACCATGGGGTAGAAATGAGGGGCCGATGGATTAGCGAGTCCAATAACCCAAGATAGCAATCTAGATCAATCACAAGTAATCTAAAGTTGCTTATCAATACTACTCACAAATGACAAAGGGTTGAATCAATGGAATATTTAACTTTCCAAGCAAACATAGAGTGAGTCCACAAAGTGGTGCATTTAACTCCTTATGTAAACAAGGAATGAATACATGCCCTCAATCACTCAATGAGATATTTGATATTGGAACCAAGAATTACTTAATGTTTAAACATAAGCATTCACTTACACAAACTTGTATGAAAGTAAATCTATGTTCATTCATTTCCCATTAAGAGCATCAATTGAAATGTGTTTTATGAAAGCATGTAAACACTCAAGCCAAACACATGAGAGGTTCAATTTTAATCCTAAAATCCAAATGTTGTAGAGATAAAATAAAGTACCTCAAGTTCAACGCTTCGTTTTAAGCATTTTCCATGAAAGCAAGAGCACCTTCAAATGAACAAGACAAGAAAACAAGCAAACAAGATATTCAATGTATATCCAACTTATGCAAACCCTAGGGTTAGATCTGAAAATCAATTGTTAGGAGCAATGATAACCAACAAATAATTCAAATGATAACTCATATCATGCAATGAACAATGAAAAATAAGTGCATACCCATCACAAATTATTATTTTTTTTGCATTTGACCTAGTTAACAAGATTTGATTTTTACCACATGAATTCGGACCCTAAACCAAAAATGTAGAAAAGGGACTTCTATAAAAAAATAGAGAGCTTTCCAAAAATGTAAAATTTTTAGAAAAATCTCTTCATTTGTGCCCTAGAGACCCATTTTACCAAACTAGACTAGTTTTTATAAATTGACCAAATGAGATATGATATGATTTCTAAATTAAAAACACAATGAATGGATCCCCTGTATAATTTCTAGACCTTTCTAGAAATGTAAAAATTTCCAAAAAATATGCTAATTTACGCCAAAAATTGATTTTTTATGAAAAATCAAGAAAAAATCATAAAAATTACAAATCACCTCCAAAAATTCTGAAAATTGTTTTGGAGCTTCTCTGATATGTTGCAAACTTGTAAAACAAATTTTAGACTAAAACACCAAGCTGTTTGGGAGATATGATCAAATGTTTCAAATCTAGGGTTTTTCATCTCCAAACAAATCTGCACAAGGGTTAGCTCCAAAAATAATCAAAACTAGCATGCAAGAGGTGGGTTGCCCCATGGTGGGCACCAAAAATGTGTGCTAGAAATGTGACCACACTTTTGTGAATCCTTACATGCAAAAAAACTCAATAATGAGCCCTCACAAATCAATCCATAGCTCTCTATGCATGGAGTTGCAAGATTTATAAAATTGCTCTCAACTAGAGCTATAAACTCATGACCTTGCTAGTCAACCATACAATGAGAGATTCACAATGAAAATAAGGGCAAGAATGCCAATATCTCCAATGAAACCAAATGGATGCAATGTGATGCAAATCTATATGACAATGCAAGTTAATCTATTGCATAAAAGAAATCTAAGCTAATATGCCATGATAATGCAACTAAGAAAAGAAATATGAAACTACAATGAAATGCAATAACAAGTCTTCAAAGCTTGGATGTAGAATATTTTCAAAGAGCTCCAAAATGACTTAAAAAACTTGTAGCATAACAATAGCATAAAATTCAAGTGTGTGCAAAATGAAGAAGAGAGCTCTTCTTTTATAGAGAATGAAAAATCAATGGACGATCGAGATTAAGAGGCAAAAGACTTAATCAACGATCGAGAAAAATGGAATCTTGATCCTTGTGCACAAATATCCTCCAATAAGAAAATTAGAAGCATTTACTTTATGTTGAGCATTTACTTTATGTCCATGTGAGACAAAAAGTACTTTTCTTTTATTTTTTATTATATTTTTTTTATAAATAAGAATTAAATGATTTATTTGTGCAACATAGGATAAGAAGAAAAGTGGGGATTTTTTATTTAAATAAAATGGGAGGAAATTCCTTTTAATTAAATAAAGGCTTAGGATAAAGTGATTTTATTATTTAATTAAAAGAGATTTTTAATTAATTAAAAGGAGCATGTTCTCTTAATTAAATAAGATTTTTATTTTTATTTCTTTTCTCTTTTAAATTAAATAAGGCTCAAACCTTAGGAAATATTGAATTGATTATGATTTGATCAAGGAAATTGATATAATTGATATTGTTGATATTTGAAAATATTGATTCAGGGATTTGACAAATTGCTAAATGGGGGCCCAAAGTCTAGGTGACCATTTTAGGGTGCATACAACTATCACCTCATATTTTATGAGGATAACAGAATTAAGAAACCGATTGTCAACAATTGGTCACATCTATGATAGTAAAGAGTTAACTATGGTGACTTTAAATGGACTCCCTAGGTCTTGGGAAACCTTTAGACATGGAATAAGTGCTCGCTCCAAACTTCTCAAATTTGATCGATTGAAAACTGACTGCATTTAAGAAGAGTGTAATCTACTATCTAAAGGAATCAATGTGGAATCCACAAATGAAGATATTCAGATTCTCACTACTAAATTGAAAAGGAAAAAGAGCAAGGATCCAAATGGTAAACAGTCGTTCAAGAAAAATAGAGATATTTTTACAATACAATGTTATAGATGTGACAAGTATGGGACCACTACAACAAAATGTCCTAACATGATCCATCATAACATGTCTAAAGTGTAATGTTACCGATGCGACAACTATGGACACATTACAACAAAATGCCCTGATAAACTCAAGCATCAAGCTTCCCTTGCTGAAGTCAGAAATTCAAACTTAGAATCAGAGAAATTTGTGTTCTAAAAGAACTTCAATTGAGAGGGAGTTCATTGATGAAGGTGAAATACTTCTAAGGTAAACTTGACATGATTATAATAATTTATTATTGTACTAATGAAAATATTTATTAATTGGGCTTTTTGTAAATCATGAGGAAGTGACGACTTCCAAATGATTGTCATTTGTATTTGTAAGAGTTATTGAAAGGTGATGATTTTACAATAACTTGACCTTCTATTGTGATAGACATTGTGTGATGGCTAAAATAGATCACAATAAATGATTTCCTGCATGGTGGATTCAGTTCTTTAAATAGACCATTGACCTTCTATTGTGATAGACATCATGTGATGGTTGAAACAGATCACAATAGATGATTTCCTACATGGTGGATTTAGTTCCTTAAATAGACCATTGACCTTCTATTGTGATAGACATTGTGTGATGGCTGAAACAGATCACAATAGATGATTTCTTGCATAGTGGATTTAGTTCCTTAAATAGACCATTAACCTTCTATTGTGATAGACATTATGTGATGGTTGAAACAGATCACAATAGATGATACCTTGCATTAAGGATACATTAACTATGAAGTTTTTGAGTTATGGTGAATATCATGAGACTTGATGTTCCTGCTTAGACTATATTTTTGATATCACAATGATGTGATGTAAATAAAAATAAACTTTTACAATTAAATTTGTGTTACTCTCTTGGATGATAGATTTTATCTTCCCTAGCTAAGAGGGAGTTTTAATGTGTTATAGCTTCAGTGGATAATTGTATTGGATCGTGTTCACCGATCGGGCTATGTTAGTTTGAATAGTTCACCGATTGTATTATTACTATGTTGACCACCATTAATCACGTCAGTTATTTACATAAAACTTATACTAGCAAATGAAAGGTTTGAGGAGTCACATCCACAATGGAACGTGACTCCATGTGGATTCATGTTCCATCGTGGATGTGACTCCACTCACTTATATATATAAACATTGCAGACCATTGGAGAGATACAATGACACATAAATATAATAGTCTCAACATTCTCCTCTATTTCGGTCAAACAATAGTAGATTTGTTTAGTTGTCAGATAATATAATATATGTGTATACCTATGTACTGAGCATGAGCCAAGTTCAACATAATAAATATTGAATATTTATTTGTGAATACATATAAATTATAATTTAGAAATTTGAAGACATACATACAGGAATTAAAATCAAAATCTGATCTAAAATTCAACACCTAGCTTGCATTGTTAGAGTCATTGATGTCATTGTCCCCCTGAACATTTTTTGTGAACCACACATGAACCCTCCTTGTTTGGTTCTGGTAGTTAGTGTTGGAGATTTTCCAGAAGGCCAATACTGACTGTATGTTTGTCATTGATGACAACATATGGAAAGTAGCATGCATGGAAGTCTTATACAATAAGCTTTTTGTATATGTTGTATGGGCATGATATCAACTTGATATCATGGGTGTAGAGGTGAACTGTTAGTACAAACATTTATATAGCAGCTTGTGTCAGCAGTGTTCTGTGTATGGTTGTCTGTACAGTTGTCCTATGGGCATGCACCCTTGGATATATGTTGTAGACATGTTAGTAATGTTAAATTCATGGACACATAGTCTGATGATGAACACAAGTGAAGTTATACAGTCGCTATTCACTAGTAGTAGTTTTCTATGATTATTCAAGAGAGCTGACAGAGATTTTAGTAGTTCTTGCATTGCACCTATCTTTATGATATGTGCCCTTGGAGTTAAGGATAGATATGAGTTTTTGATGTTCGGTTAAGAGTGCATGATCTAATTCATCTTGTAGAGAAAGATCTAGTTTTTTTGGTAGAGTCGACAGTGTGTAGCATGCATCTACAATTATCTAAATTAGATAGGTCCCAAAATGTGTTGCGTCCATAGTAGAGCCGACACAATGTTTGTTGGAGTTTATTATGGTTTCTCTAATATGATTTCAAGTTGGTTCTAACAGGCTGACCTGATCATATCATTTAGAGGAAAGATATTTATAGGTAGTCAGTTGTGATTGCGGGAGTGTGGTTCATGGTTGAATAAGTAGAGTAGAGTAGAGTGTGTGAAGAGTGGAACCATCAAAAGAAGGTCAATGTGACCAAGTAGAGTACTTGTGCTATACACTGGAATTGATCTAGACAAGCAGGTCTAAGTGCAGTTCATAGAGATCTAGATATAGTGTGTATCTATTATTCAGAAGGTTGTAGCCTTCGCCCCTGTGAGTAGTGAGCTCTTGGACAATGTGTCCTCTCCCCTAATAGGGAAAATTGTAAAAGAATCCTAACAGGGTCTGACCCTTGACCAGGTCTACTGTACTTCATATATTGTAAAGCTACTCCTAACAAAGTAAAGTATCTTCTAGCAAGGATCATAATACACTAGTACATAATATTAGTGGGTGTCAATTCCCACTGGGGTTTTTACCTATTTGGGTTTCCCCGTAACCAAAATATTGGTGTTGTGTTCATGTGTTCTTTCTATGTGTTTATGCTTTATGTTTAAGTATACTTAGTTGGATAAAGAATTGAATCTTGTAGATAACTAATTCACCCCCCCCCCCCCTCTTAGTTATCTCTTGGGACTATTGCTAACAATTGGTATCAGAGACAAGTGCCTTGGAGAGAAATTTCAACAACTTGAGGTTGATCAGATGGCATTCTTTAGAAAAGAAAGTCCTAAGTTCAATGGACAGATCTTAGAAGAAGATATCATGGACAAGTTGAGGACTACCCTTACTCTAGAATATGAAAACAAGATCAACATTCTTGATGAGACCATGCAGCTTACATCAAATTTCAAGAGAGAGACCTTGATTAGTAAGATCTCAGCTTTTGAGATTTCAAGATTGAAGATAGAACCAAAAAGTGAGATAGCCTTCAAAGCAATAGTTCATGGTAAGAAATCTGCAAGTACCCTTGGTAATTTTGATGATGATTATGAAGAAAAGACTTTAGATGATTTTATTTCTATGATTGCCAAAAGAGAAAAGAAAAGGAAAGGAAAGTATGAAGGTCAGTTACCATTCAAGTGCTTTTCATGTAATAAGATAGGTCACTTTGCATCTAAGTGTCCTACTAGAGATAGAAAGTTCAAAAAGGATTACAAACCTAAGCACACTAAGGAATGTTACTATTCTAGAGATGGAGTTTTTGATGATGAATCTAGAGAAGAAGAAATTGGATTCATTTCTATGGTAGACAAAATGCTTGATAAGATGAATCACAAAGATGAAAAAGAGGAACAAGAACTAGCATTAATATCCCAAGAAGACATTATGATAGACTGGATTATAGACAGTGGTTGCTCACATCACATAATAGGTGATAAAGGAAGATTTGTTCATCTTGACAACTACAACGGTGGTATGGTTAGATTCAAAGACAACACTCCTAAGCCTATAGTTGGTAAAGGAGCTATCACTTTGGATGGAAAGAACAATACTGATGATGTTCTCTATGTTGATGGTTTGAAACATAACCTTCTCAGTGTTGGATAGTTACTTGGAAAAGCCTATCAGTTGGAGTTCAAAGATGACAAATGCATCATTAACAACAAAGATGGTGTTATGATTGCATCTAGTTCAAAGACAAGAGGTAATGTTTTTCAACCTAATTCAGAGGCAAGTTGTTTTTTTGCTAAAGTTGATGAAAGTTGGTTGTGGCATAAGAGACTATTTCATATCAATTTTGATAACATAGTAAAGATTAGCAATGTCAAGGCAGTAAGAGATCTACCTTGCTTAGAAAAGTGAGTTGATATTATATGCAGGGAATGTGTGATGGGAAAGCATGTGAGAAACTCTTTTAGGAGCAAGAGCAAGTTAGTAGAGCACAAGTTGGATCTGATACATACAAATCTATGTGGCCCTACTCAAACAAGGTCATACTAAGGTGAAAGGTATTTCATTTTATTTGTTGATGATTATACTAGGATAATGTGGGTTGCATTCTTAAAAGATAAGTTAGAAGCTTTTGATAAGTTCAAGATATTCAAATCTAAGGTTGACAATGAATCTGAACTAAAGATAAAATGTTTGAGATCGGATAGAGGAGGAGAATTCACCTCTGACAGATTTTATGAGTACTGCAAAGAACATGGCATAAATAGATAGTTAAGTGTACCTAGAACACCTTAGCAGAATAGAATTGCAGAGAGAAGGAATAGGATCATTCTTGATATAGTGCACACCATCATGATAGAAGGAAAGGTTGTGCACACCTATTGGAGAGATACAGTCAACACAATAGTCTATACCATCAATAGAATTCAACTGAGACTAGGCATTGACAAAACACCATATGAGCTTTGGTTTGGTAATGTTCCCATAGTGAAATACTTTAGAATCTTTGGAAGAAAGTTCTACATCAAGAGAGATGAAGCAATAGGCAAGTTTGATGCAAGAAGTGATGAAGGTATTTTCCTTGGTTACTCTACTAAAAGTAAAGCTTATAGATGTTTCAATTTAAGATTGAAAAAGATCATTGAAAGTGCTCATGTTAAGATTGATGAGAAATTCATGGTTCAAGAAATATATCATGATTACTCACCCATGATTGAAGATGAACCTAGACCCTCTACTAGTGAGACAATTATTGAAGAAATGTTTGACAGTATTGATGTATTGTTTAACAACCCTAAGATAAGTGAAGAAGAAACACCTAAGGCTGATGAATCAGAATCAACTAAGGTTCAAAAGTCCACATCTAGAAACCATTCCAAGAAAGATATCATTGGAGATTAGAGCGCAAAATTTCTAACAAGATCACAAGCAAAGAAATTAGCTAATGATGATGCGGTATATTTACTATCTCAGATTGAGCCCTTAAGTGTTGAAAATGCTTGTAATGATTGAGATTGGAATGATGCTATGAAAGAAGAACTTGATCAGATTATCAAAAATGACACTTGGGAACTAGTCCCGAGGCCTAGTGATAAAAATGTGATTGGAAAAAAGTGGATATTTAGAAACAAAATGAATGAAGATGGCACAGTAGTAACAAACAAAGCAAGGTTAGTGTTACCCAAAAAATTTCCTATCATTCATTAAGTCTAGTGTGTTTTCTACCTTTTGGCTCGAAAGCCCAGTCTGTTTTTGACCTTCTCTCTAAAGGCTCAAGATGTTTTTGACTTTCGGTCCAAAAAATTCTCTGTGTTTTCGACCTTCGGTCTGAAAGCCCTCTATGTTTTCGAACCACTTCTGCACTGTTCACTTTCTCTGGCATCTGCATTTTTTCTAAGTGCGCAACTCCGACCAGGTGGGTCCCTCTGATGTTTTCAAAAACCTACTATGGCTTGTCGCATGATCGCATAGCCCTTTTTTAGGCTATACAAACATGCGACTAGTCGTTAAGTGCACAACTCTGACCTGGTGGGGCCCCATGGCTGGCTTTCCTCAAAATCTTGCAGTTGTCACGTGTTCACAAGGAATATTCTTTGCCCTTGTGATCATGCGATAGGATGACACCTATCGGTGGGCCCATTCTCCATTTACAAAAGTTAAAGCTCGGCAAAATCTTGTGGTTGTCGCTACACTGCTAAGGAAAGATGTTGCCTATTTAAGCACGCAGTGTAACGACAATCATCGATCTTCCTTCTGATGTGACGCTGGTGTCAGTGGGTCCAGGCCACATAATCCTATTCGATAGCTCCTGATTCATCCATGTCATTCCGTCTCACCTTTCTGTCAGTGGGTCTTATTTCAAAAGGCATCAACGGTGGTCACTTGATCGCTAAGGTATCTTTCCTAACATGTGATCATGCGACTACCGTTGGATGAGAATCTTTGTGACCAGGTGGGGCCCAGTTGATGGTTTTCAAAGAACCACTAGCGGTCTATCGCATGATTGCATAGCCCCTTTTTAGGCTATGCGAACATGTGACAAACCATTAGCCGCACTGATAGAGCTTGCATTTTGGTAGTGGGCCCTTGGCTGGTGATGTGCCCACTTCTCAGTGGCTAGCTAGTGGTGATGTGTTCAGTCAGCGGGGACTTTGGTAGCTACTGTGGGTCCTTGGGAGGTGATGTGTTTGCTTCTCAGTGGCTGGCTAGTGGTCAGCGAAGGTTGTTGCGGGCCCAGTAGCATCTGGCCCCATAGATGCAAGATCTACGGTGGTCACATGTTCGCATGGGATCTTCCAATCCCATGCGATCATGTGACCACCGTTGGATTCTAAGGGGAATTTCCTATGGTGTGGTCGTGGGTCCAGCCAAGGTGTTTGGTTCCTATTGGTCTGCACGGTTGGCAGTTTGGATATTTGGCGGGGCCATGTGTCTTGCGTGGTGATGGTGGATTCAAAGAGGCTTGTTGCATGATTGCATGAGGCTTTTTTAGCTCATGCAATCATGCGACCAGTGTTATTTCAAAGCGGTGGCAGTTTCTAAAGAGTTTATCGCATGATCGCATAAAAGCTTTTGAGCTCATGCAATCATGTGACCAGTGTTATTTCAAGGCAGTGTGATTATTTTTTTCGTGGAGATTTCTTCTAGTGGGACACTTGTGAGTGCGGGTAGCTGAGAATTAATGTTTCTAAAGGTGGTTGTAGTTGGGAGATTGTGCAAAGGATTTAGGCTACCATTTCTGGGTCCTTTCGAGGATTTGAGATCAGATTTTGGTCATTCATGGCTTGGTGGATTTGCAGGGGGTAGATGGATCAAGGTTGTTGATCTACAGGCAAGATCAGTACAGTCATGGGCACGCAAGGAGAAATATATGATCAGTTGAGATATTTGTAGAATTGTATTTATGATCAAAAGTGACTATTTTTAGGTTGGATTATTTTATGTATATCTATGTAGCCCTAAAAGTTTGATTCTTGCCTACATGTAGGGGATGTATATATTGTTTTTTGGAGCCTTTAGAGCTCAGAATTCACCAATTGTAAAAAGGAAAGTTTCTTTCCCAAAGGTTATTGAAGGCATTCTTTCTGCCCCTTAACTTTTTTCAATTGTTAAATTTTCATTGATTTTTCAGATATTGCAAAGCATTCTGTGACATTTTTCCTGTCCTCATGCCTTCTTATGTGAGTTATCTCTTATTGGATTGAATTTTATGAATGTTGTCAATAGAAATTGGGGTTCCTGGTCCCTCTCACTTTCTGTGATTTTGTGTGTTACTATGTCTGATCTGATTTAGATGTTTTGTGGGTATGCTACAGCCCCTAGCAGTCTTGTCTCATTCCTACACCTAGTTGCAGAGGAGGATGTTTGTTTGTAGGTCATAGGTTGAGTCTTCTGTTCAAGCCTTCCTATGAAATACTTATGCAAACCTATCTAGTGAGTGGTGACTTATTAGACCTGATTCCTCCATTGATCTCATCCCTCTATACTAAGATCCAAACCCTAGTTTTGGTGCATCACCTAGTAGGATAGATTTGCTTTCATTCATTTCCCTTTCCATGTACTCCTTCTATCCCTTTCCCTCAAAATTTTACTTTCCTGTTTAAAAGAAAATCAAGGTGATTATCCAAGAGGAACCAGCCTAGAATTTGGAGGTCTCATCTCAGTTAGCAAAAGGTCCCACAACCTTGAGATGATTCCTATGTTATACTAGATTATCAAGACCAAGAGAGCTTGAGATCAGAGGCACAAATTCAATGTATAATAGTTAGTATGTAAAGGATATGCACAAAGAGAAGGGATTGATTATTCAGACACATTTGCACCTATGAGTAGATTAGAAGCTATTAAGTTGTTTTTATCTTATGCTACAGTTAAAAAATTCAAACTATATCAGATGGATGTAAAGTCAACATTCGTAAATGGAGATTTGAAAGAAGAAGTATACATTGAGTAGCCAGAAGGATTCACCTTATCAGACAAACTTGATATGGTATGCAAATTGAAGAAGGCTATCTATGGACTTAAGCAAGCCCCTAGAGCATGGTATGAGAGACTAGATGGATACTTATCAAAGATTGGATTCAAGAAAGGAGCAACAAATTGTAATCTATTCACTAGAGAGACATCTGAACGTTTGTTATTTGTAGCTATATTTGTTGATGACATTATCTTTGGAAGTAATCAAAAGCTTAGTGCTAAATTTGCTAAGGGGATGCAGAATGAATTTGAGATGAGTATGATTGGTCCTATCAAGTACTTTTTAGGATTGAATGTGCAGTAGACAGAGAAAGGTATATTCATAAATCAGTCTAAGTATGTGAAAGAAATATTAAAGAAATTTAAGATGGATGATTGCAAGCCAGTAGGAACTCCTATCATTACTAGATGCAAGCTTACAAAGGAAGATGACTCACCAATAGTTGATATAACATTGTACAAGTCTATGATTGGTAAACTTATTTATCTTACTCAAACTAGACTTGATATTTCCAATTCAGTTGGCATAGTTGGAAGATTTGCAGCAGAGCCTAAACAAAGTCACCTCATGGTAGTAAAAAGAATATTCAGATATTTGCAAGGCACTATAGACTATGGTCTATGGTATCCTAATTTGGATAATGTTGAACTTCATGTGTACATAGATGTAGATTAGGAAGGATGCATTGATGATAGAAAGAGTACATCAGGTGGAGCGGTGTTTCTTGGTATGATAGACTTGTCACCTAGACAAGAAAGAAAGAAAATTGTATTTCTTAGTCAACAGCAGAAGTGGAGTATGTTGCAATAGCCCTGAATTGTTCTACAATTGTTTAGATCAAGAAAATGATAAAAGATTTTGGAATTCAAATTGATTATCCTATTGTTCATTGTGATAACACTAGCACTATCAATATGTCAAAGAACCCTATGATGCATGCTAAGACAAAGCACATTGAGATCAAGTATCACTTCCTAAGAGAGAAAGTGATGACTACAACTGATTTGGAATCTAATTAAAGAATTTTTGATTAAAGATCACTGAGAAGTTGCTGATTAGATATGTAATATGATTAAATCAGTATTATGTTTTCATTAATGTCAACTAGTTTGACAACATTTATCTTGTGAGTTACTATACTGAAACATCTGAAGAAAGGTGAAAGAGATGAAGAATAGAGAAATCTACATGAGGAAGATGTACATGTCATATGAGGATAAGGAACACATTGAGCAACTTTTTGACGAGTCTATGACCTTATGATATTGACTTTATTATGTTGTATTCATCTATGATGAAGAATATAGCTAAAAGACACAAAGCGATGTTGTCGATAAATGAAGCATTTCAATATACACCGACGAAGCGTAGTGTATACTGAGCACAGTGTTAACCGAGCCTATGTTCACCGACGCATTTCTTTGTTAACCAAGTAGAACATAATGAATTAAATAATCAGTTTAGCTAATAAGATTGATGATTTGGAAAGTGTATGAAATCGAGGTAACAAATAAAATTTTTTATAAAGATCGATGGCTAACATAATTAAAGGAAGATATAATGGAGAAGATTGAAATGTTTTATTGACACATTAGCCGATGAAGCTTAAAATGAAAAAATCAATGAATGTGATTAAGTGGCAAAATTTGATGGACAAAAAGAAAATGATTTACTCATATATATAAGAGAGTGGAGATTTCATAGTAAAGTTCCTGGAAGAAGCATATACTATAGGATTATCGTGTGAACAATTTTTTATGCATTCTGATCATACTGGTTAGTAAGAACTGAGTTGTAGAACAATTACCGAGCTATAGAGAGTAATTACCAATAGACAGTAAGTTGATACATTGTTGAATCTGAAGTGTTACATTGATCAGAAAGATTTGTATGAGCTTAATATTGATTCGTAATCTGCAATTGAAGTTTTATTAAGGAAGATTATCTACCGTTACATATTTAACAATTGTATATAGTCAAATCTCTTAACCGAGTGGACTAAGAAAGTCTTATTATGTATCATTCATAGAATCAACATCGTTATCCTGTTAACCCCATAGTGAATACTGGTTGGATGATAACTGTTGGTCTAAAATCCTCTAACAAGGTCACATCTAACAGTGTTTTTGTAAACCTTTAATAGGGTTGGGTCTTCACTAACCTCACTTCAAAAGAGTGAATATTTTTGGGTTGCTGGTCCCGGGTGGTTTTTCCCTTCATAGGGTTTCCATGTTAAATCTCTTGTGTTATGTGTTGATTGTGATATTTTTTTGTTATCATACTTTGCATGTTACATGTTAGATTTGATCGAAAATCATTAGAAAGTTTTGACTGGTAATTGGTAAAAGCACAGACATCATAGTATTTTAAGTGATCGAGCATTAGAAGTTTGAGATAAATTGTTTTGGGACACTGGATAACTAATTCACCCCCCCTCTCAGTTATTCTAACAATTGGTATCAGAGATGTGGTTGCTTAGAACAGAGTTTTAAGGACTTCCAAGACTGAACAAAGAAAACTTTGCAGTATGGAAAATCCAAATGGAGTTGCACATATCTAGAATTGGGAATTCTACACTAGAATTGATGGAAAATGGCTACATTGAACTAACCCCTAGTCCCTTAACTCTTGATCAACTGAAAGACAAGCATGAACACAATATTACTATGAAGGAACTTTCTTTTACCTATATCAATGCTGAATTTGAAGATATTAAGGGATGCACTATTGCCAAAGCCATGTCGGATAAGCTTACTCTAATATACAGTGGAGATTTGAATGTTAAAAGAGCCCGAGCTGAAAGTCTGAGAGGTAGATTCAATGATATGAAGATGAAGGAAGGTGAGAACATTGTACAGTACTCAAATAGACTAAAAGAGGTAGTACATGCTATTAGAGCATCAGATGGAGTTATTGATGATGAAACAATGATAAGCAAGATTCTTAGAACTTTACTGTCAGTTTATGCAATTAGGATCTTTGCAATTCATGAAACAAGAGCTACATCCAACCTTACTCTTGACACACTGATTCGTAAACTTACAACCTTTGAATTAAATAACTTTGATAATAGTGTTGTTCCTTTTGTTGAATCCTCTTTCATGTCTTCTTTGAAGATTGGTAAGTCTAGCAGAAATAATAAGAATAATGATAGTGATAGCAATACCAATGATGAACTTGATGAGATTGAAGCTCTTATGGCCAGAAGATTACCCAAAGGAAAAGGGAGGTATAAAGGTAAGCTACTTGTGGCATGTTTTAATTGTAAAGAAGTTGGCCACATCACTGCTAGATGTCCACATAAGAAAGATGATGATAGATCCAAAGACTGATCTGAAGGAAGCTATGGGAGAAGAGTCAACAGAGGCTACCAACACAACAATAGAGACCACTAAGATGATAAAGGCAAAAAGGTATGTTACATAGCTGAAGATATTGAATCTGAATCTGATTCTGATGATGACATAGAAGATGTATTTGTTGCTATAAAAGATAACTTAGAGGAACAAGAGAAACATGAAGAGACAACACTAATCTCTAAAGTAAGAAGAAATGGTACATGGATCATAGATAGTGGCTGTACACATCATATGACGAGTGATGTAGAGAAATTTGATCAACTTGATGAATACAAAAGAGGATTTGTGAGAATGGGAAATGATGCACCTTGTATGGTAAGAGGTAAAGGTTCACTGATGATTAATGATAGAATTAAATGTGAAAATGTATACTGGGTAGATGGACTGAACTATAACTTGTTAAGTGTGGCTCAATTGAACAATCCAGGCCACCGACTTACCTTTGAGAGCAAAAAGGTGAAGATTTATGATGATGAAGGAAGACTTGTCAGAATTGGTACACAATCCAGAGGTAATATATTTTGTCTTTACATTGATCAACCTTCTTGACTATTAATGAAGGATGAAGATGCATGGTTGTGGCACAAAAGGTTATGCCATGTGAATTTTGACAACATGATCAAGATTAGTAAAAAGAGAAGAGTTAGACGATTGCCTAACTTGTCAAAACTTGATCATGCTATGTGCCATGAATGTTAGAAAGGTAAGATGACTAAGTCCAACATCAAAAGAAAAGACTACTCAACAAAGAAGATACTTGAGTTGGTTCATACCGACCTATGTGGTCCTATGAGAACTCAAAGTTGTTATGGTGATAGATGCTTTATACTTTTTGTTGATGACTATACTAGACTAATGACTGTTATGTTCTTGAAAGAAAAATATGAAGCTTTTAAGATGTTTAAATAGTATAAAGCTAAGGTAGAAAATGAGACTGGTAAAGAAATAAAATGCTTAAGATCTGATAGAGGAGGTGAATTTATCTCTGATGAATTTACTAATTTCTATAATGAGCATGGTATTAAAAGATAGGTCTCTGCACCGAGGACACCTCAGCAAAATGGCATTGGTAAAAGAAGGAACAAGTCAATAATTGACTGTGCTAGAACACTGATGATACAAAAGAATGTTGCTCAGACATATTGGAGGGAAGCTTTCAGTACAACTATATATGTTCTTAACTAAGTACAACTAAAGAAGGACACCAACCGAACACCTTATGAGCTATGGTTTGGACACAAACCTACTGTAAGTTATTTCAAGATTTTTAGAAGTAAGTGCTTTATTTTGAAAGATGAGAGAAATAGAAAATTTGATTCAAAAGGAGATGAAGGGATATTTTTGGGATATTCCACTAAAAGTAAAGCATATAAATGTCTGAATAAGGTTACAAATAAGATAATTGAAAGTACTAATGTTTGTGTTGATGAGTTTGATGAAAAGAACATAGAGGAAAGTACAAAAGAACTGGAAGACTATAGTAGATTCACTTACATTGAACAACCAGAGTACCTACCGAAGCCACAATCTATGATAACCGGTCAACAAGAAAACAATGCAGAGCAACAAGAAAGACAAACCAATGAACAAGATGAAGCTACTGAGAAAGGAAATGAACCTGAACAAGATGAACAAGAAAGAAGAAACTGAGCTCTGCCTATTTTTTTTAGAAGACATCATCCCGAGACACAAATTATTGGAGATACACAAGCTGGAATGCAAACTAGGAGCAAAACAAGACAAGGTACATGTCTAGTTTGTGAATTTGAACCAAAAAATGTGAAAGTTGCATTAGAGAATGAAGAATGGGTTAATGCAATGAAAGAGGAAATAGAACAAATAGAGAAGAACAAAACCTAGTCCTTAGGATCCCAACCAAAAGATAAGAATGTTATCAGTACTAAGTAGATATTCAAGAACAAACTGAATGAAAATGGTGAAGTCACAAGAAATAAAGCTAGATTGGTATGCAAGGGATATGCATAGGAAGAAGGCATTGACTATGGTGAGACATTTGCACCTATTGCTAGACTGGAAGGTGTTAGAATGCTACTTGCATATGCTGCACACAAGAAATTCAAAGTTTATCAAATGGATGTGAAGTCAGCATTTCTAAATGGTATACTTGAAGAAGAGCTCTACATAGAACAACTTGAAGGATTCATTGATCCAGACAAAAAAGACATGGTATGTAGACTATATAAAGCTTTATATAGTTTGAAGCAAGCACCAAGAGTCTGGTATGAAAGGCTGCATACTTACCTGTTAAGTATTGGATTTGTTAGAACAAGTGAAAACAACAATATGTATATGAAAGGTGATACTGATGATACTATTATTATTGCTGAGATATTCATAGATGATATTATTTTTGGAGGTCAAGATCATGTATGCAAAGCATTTTCTGATGAAATGCAAAAGGAGTTTGAAATGTCTATGTTTGAAGAGATTAAGTTCTTTCTAGGACTATAAGAAATTCAGTAGAGTGATGGGATATTCATCACACAATCTAAATACATAAAGGAAGTACTAAAGACATTTGGCGTGGAAGATGTTAAACTTTTGGGAACATTGATGGCTACTGGATGCAAAATGACAAAGGAGGATGAAACTATCGAGGTAAACTAGACACTTTACCGATCCATGATTGGTAAATTAATGTATGTAGTTCACAGTAGACCAGATATAGCACATGATGTGGGAATTGTTGCTATATTTTTTGCTAATCCTAGAGAATCACACATGATAGTTACTAAAAGAGTCTTAAGATACCTGAAGAAAATAGAGGATTATGGATTATGGTATCCTAAGGAAGGCACGTTTGAACTGAAAGTGTACACCAATGCTGATTGGGATGGAAATGTGGATGATAGAAAAAGCACCATCGGAGGAGCATTTTTCTTTGGTGAAAGACTTGTAACCTGGACAAGTAAAAAGCATGCTTGTATTTCTTAGTCTACAATTGAAGTAGAGTATGTTTTTGCTACTACTAATTGTTCAAACATTGCATACATAAAGCAAGTATTGGAAGGAATGAATGAGGTAATCACTAACCCAGTGATTATATACTATGACAACACTAGTGCTATTAATATTTCAAAGAATCTAGTGATGAATTCTAAGACAAATCATATATCTATTAAGTATCATTACTTAAGAGAATAAGTGCAAGAGAAGCAAGTGAAGTTAGAATTTGTTACATTTAAGGAACAACTTGCAGATATCTTTACAAAGCCTCTATCGAAGGATACATTTGAATACTTGAGGGCTAGACTTGGGGTCTGTCCCCTATCTATCGGTCACTAAGGTGATTTGGATGTTGCATCGGCCTACTTTTATCATAAGAGCACACATGTTGATGTAGCATATTTCACACTTTGAATCATGTTCAAGGTTGTGATTAAGTTTGGAGAATTGGAACAAATTGGATATCAGTATACAGAGATACAAAGGATGTATTGAACAACAAAGAGTTGCTTAGCTATTGAAAGAGCTGTTTGTTTATTTGTTTCTTTGCAATTATTGTCAAAAGGAGAGATAAATAATATGAAAGGGAGAGACAAACATGCATCAACAAGAACTATTTAAGGGAGAGACAATCTGAAAGGAATAGAGTATTATTGCAGATTAGTTTCAAAGAACAAAAGCAAGAATGTGAGATTTGAAAAGAGCACAACTACAAAATGGTAAAGCTATATTACCTAATGCTTTTTAGTAATTTAGTGATTAAACATATTAAGCTAGGGAAGAGCTTCTACAACATTTGTTCATAGAGTTGTAGAATACATGTTTGGTATGTGTATGGTATATTTCATATTACTTGAGTTTCCATCAATGCCAAAGGGAGAGATTGATGACTACAACTGATTTGGAATCTAATTGAAGAATTTGTGATTAAAGATCATTGAGAAGTTGCTGATTAGATATGTAATATGATTAAATTAGTATTATGTTGTCATTGATGTCAACTAGTTTCACAGCATTTATCTTGTATATTACTATACTGAAACATCTGAAGAAAGGTGAAAGAGATGAAGAACAGAGAAATCTACATGAGGAAGATGTACATGTCATATGAGGATAAGGAGCACATTGAGTAACTTGTTGATGAGTCTATGACCTTATGATATTGACTTTATTATGTTGCATTTATCTATGATGAAGAATAGAACTGAAAGACACAAAGCAGTGTTGTCGATAAATGAAGCATTTCAGTATACACCGACAAAGCGTAGTGTATACCAAGCATAGTGTTAACTAAGCCTGTGTTCACTAATGCATTTCTTTGTTAACTGAGAAGAACACAATGAATTAAATGATCAGTTTAGCTGATAAGATTGATGATGTGGAAAGTGTATGAAATCGAGGTAACAAATAAAGTTTGTTATAAAGATCGACGACTAACATAATTAAAGGAAGATCTAATGTAAAAGATTGAAATGTGTTATTGACACCTCAACTGAGGAAGCTTCAAACAACAAAATCAATGAATGTGATTAAGCAGCAAAATCTAATGGAAAAAAAGAAAATGATTTACTCATCTATATAAGAGACTGGAGATTTCATAGTAAAGTGCCTGGAAGAAGTAGATACTACAGGATTATCATGTGAACAAGTTTTTCATGCATTCTGATCATACTGGTTAGTAAGAACTGAGCTACAGAATAATTATCAAGCTACAGAGAGTAATTACTGATGGATAGTAAGTTGATACATTATTGAATCTGAATTGTTACATTGATTAGAAAGATTTGTATGAGCTGAATATTGATCTATAATCTACAATTGAATTTGTATTAAGGTAGATCATCTACTGTTACATATTTAACCATTGTATATAGTCAAATCTCTTAACTAAATGGACTAAGAAAGTCTTATTATGTATCATTCATAGAATGAACATCGTTATCCTGTCAACCTCATAGTGAATACTGGTTGGATGATAACTACTGGTCTAAAATCCTCTAACAAGGTCACACCTAACAATGTGTTTGTAAACATTTAACAGGATTGGATCTTCACCGACCTCACTTCAGAAGAGTGAATATTTTTGGGTTGTCGCTCCTAGGTGATTTTTCCCTTCACAAAGTTTCCATGTTAAATCTTTTGTGTTATGTGTTGATTGTGATATTTGTTTGTTATCATACTTTGCATGTTACATGTTAGATTTGATCGAAAATCATTAGAAAGTTTCGACTGGTAATCGGTAAAAGCACAGACAACATAGTATTTCAAGTTACCGAGTATCAAAAGTTTGAGATAAATTGTTTTGGATTATACATTTTGTTTTGGGACACTGGATAACTGATTCACCTCCCCCTCTCAATTATTCTAACAGAAAGTTGCAAAGAAAGAAGTCAAGTTGGACTATGTGAGTACTAAAGATTAGTTGGAAGACATTTTCACAAAGCCCTTGACAAAGGATACTTTTGAGTATCTCAGGGAGAATTTGGGAGTAATTCCCTTCCCTGATTCTGCTTAAAAGAAAGAAGGAAATGCATCAATCCTCCGGGACTGATGGAAGGCGGACTACTCTACTTTAGGTGTAGTACTGGTGCTTAAAGTGAATGGTGCCCTTTTCCATTGATGTCAAAGGGGGAGTAGTATATAGAGTCATGAAAAATAGAAGGATTAATGTACTAAGGAGGAGTAGTATTCAGTTGTGACAACAGTTCAGTTGAAGAAATGGAGAATGTTGGAAGATATTGCAATAAGTGGAGGATTCATCTTTGGGGGAGTTTTGAAGAGGAAATGGAGAATGTTATGAAATAAATGTTCATTTGGATTGGTGGTAGTTTTTCATTCCACATGTTTCCATCAATGCCAAAGGGGGAGATTGTTGGAGATTTGCTAGCAGGCTAGTACTGACTATATGTTTGTCATTGATGAGAACATATGGAAAGCAGCATGCATGTAAGTCTTATTATATAGTAAGCTTTCTATATATTTTGTATGGGCATGATATCATCTTGATATCATGGGCATAGAGGTTAATTGTTAGTACAAAAAATTATATAGCAGCTTGTGTCAGCAGTGTTCCTGACAGAGTTACAGGCAATGTTCTGTGTATGGTTGTCTATACAGTTGTCCTATGGGCATGCTCCCTTGGATATATGTTGCAGACATGTTAGTGATGTTAATTTCATGGATACATAGTCTGATGATGAACACAAATGAAGTTATGTAGTTGCTATTCACCAGTAGTAGTTTCTTGTGATTGTTCGGGAGAGCCGACAGAGATTTTTGTAGTTCTTGAGTTGCGCCTATCTTTATGATATGCACCCTTGGATTTAAGCTTAGAGATGAGTTTTTGATGTTTGGTTAAGAGCACATGAGTTAATTCATCTTGTAGAGAAAGATCCAATTGTTTTGGTAGAGCTGACTGTGTGTAGCATGTGTCTACAATTATCTTAATTAGACAGGTCCCAGAATGTGTTGCGTGCATAGTAGAGCTGATAGAATATTTTTTGGAGTTTATTATGGTTTCTCTAATATGATTTCAAGTTGGTTCTAACAGGCCAACCTGATCATATCATTTAGAGAAAAGATATTTATAGGCAACCAGTTGTGATTGCTGGAGTGTGGTTCATGGTTCAATAAGAAGAGTAGAGCAGAGTGTGCAAAGTGTGCAACCATCAGAAGAAATTCAATGTGACCAAGTTATTGGTGTTCAAAATGATGCTTATGCTCTTTAGGCTGCAAATATACCCTCAGATGGATTTTACAAATGGTTAACTCCAAAATGTTATGAGGTCTTAGGGTAACTGGACCAACTATAGGGACAAGACTGCCCTCTTCTACTTCTGGCTCTGCAAAACCAAGGCAGGTGCACCTAACCCAATATAAATTATACTTCACACACTAAAGACTGGGTTTGAATAATAGATGAAAGGATAGTAAGAAAGTACTAAATGATAACCACACATTCATTGACTCTCCATTACTATGGGGTGGAACCTTACACAACCAAATACTAAAAAACTTAAGGATGGTTCTTAATTTCATGTGTTTAAATCATAACAACCTCGATCAGGACATGTCAACAAGGAAATACTTATCTAGGCCAGTGCCTCATCCATTGGGCAAGGCTTCTTGGACAAACTACACACACACCAGAATATATCTGAGATTCAAAGCCATAAATACATTTACAATCTCCTTTACTACTTACAGAATATCCCTACATAGACAAGAGATAAATCTATGTCCCATCTGGAGCATCATTTAATCTAATCCTAGATTAGAACTCAAGAATGAAGGCATATACATAAAATTGTTATGCAATGAACTAGAAAGTTCAAAATTCATCTACATTGACACAAGGGAGAGATAAGAATCATGTGCCTATATTAAGTATGAAGAATGCTCAAGTGTATACAATCAATCCAAAGGAACCATACTTGCAAACTATAGCTTAGACCTGCAATTTTCTTTCTATTGTCAAAATGTACCAAAAAGGTCATTACAATTTAGACTGGGCAGCAGACTCACAACTAGAAAAGTTTGAAAACCTAACTCCCAATGACCTCGAATGATCACAAAAATCGCTCTATACCAGGGTTACAATGCCAGAACAATGATAATTTCAAACTCAAAAATTCAAATCCACCTAACCCCATCGAGGAGTTAACACAGACAAGACAGGGATCAAATCGCAGCAACAAGTGCCACCAAACCAGTCAAATCTGGCCATGCAAGCATTCAAATTCTAGTACCTCCTGTCACAAGAAAATCCCTTGTGAATTTGAATTCAAATGATCACTTACAACTCCACAACGGTGACATCCCTACGATTGTCACATGATCGCATAAACCGAAAAAGGGCTATGCTAACATGTGACATGCCACTTCCCATTACCTTCTTCATAACCGCTGCCACTGTCACTACCACAAAAGGGTTTTTCGCATGTTCGCATAGCTAAAAAATTGTCTCATGCAAACATGTGACAAGCCACTAACATGCATCCTGCCGGTTGGCACGTCACCACCTAAAATCTAACAGTGCATTGGTGATCCACAAGTCAAACTAAGACCAACATTAAGTCCCCATCGTAGATCCTCTCCATCTTGTGGGCTTAAAAATTTGATGTCAGCAGGGAGATATCAATGGTCGATCGCATGATCGCATGGACCAGCAAGATTCCATGCAATCACATGACAACCATTGATCATGGAATCCTCCCACTCCTGAGATACCCTAACCTGGGCCCGCGTTCAAATCTATCATCCTACCAGCTCAGACCAATCAGAGATTGCCACAACACCACCTACCAACGGGACCACCAAACAACTACAAATGGGCCCCAGCACACGTGACACCCTTGTCGCATGATCTCATAGCATGGAGATGGGCTACGTGAACATGTGACAACCCGCGAACCTTAACCACCAGCATAACCGCCACCACTACTAACACAAAATGTTAGTCACATGATCACATAGCCTTGAGAAAGGCTATGCGAACATGAAACTAACTGCTAGCAATCACCACCGCTGCCTACCCACCGACCAATCGAGAACTACCAAGTCATGGAGACTGAACAACCGGCTCCTCCCTTCAAACATTGCAACCCTTTCCCCCACTGGTAATCCACCAAGTCACCCTTCTCTCTGGATCTCCTGGGCCCACCGATGAAATTCCACCTCACTACCGCCAACACATGTCAACCAGTCGCATGATGGAAACTGGGCTATGTGATCATGTGATAGCCAACCAAAGGCCACCACATGACCACCTGTGGGACCACTGTCATCCCACCAACGGGCCCCACATGCAAGGAAGGAATCGGTCACATGGTCGCATGTCAGAAATTTTTGACATGTGATGATGCGACAACCAATCAATTTAAAGCCCTTGAAGACCCGAGCCCACCATCTGATCGTAGCTGTGCGGATAGGAAATGCCATCAAACAGGGTAGAAGTGCGAGGTCGAAAACACAGGGTTTTCGGTGAAAGATCGAAAACACACAGGGTTTTCGACATTGACACAAAGATAAACAAGGATACAAAAACATCAAGGGTTTTCATGCAGGCCAAAAAGGTTGAAAAGATCATAGATTTTCAAAAATACTATGGGTTTTCGACATTGTGCCAGATTCTAAAACTGTTTCCTGCATGCCTTAAAACTTTAATAACTCCCTGGGTTTTTCAATTCAGGAGATGCGATTTGGACTAGAGCAAGGTGACAACATGAAGAACACAGGGTAGGACACTTTTAAAAAAACATTTGTAGGGAAGAGGCCATTTTCATAGAATTTTTCTATGACTGGAAAATGCACTAACAGTGGCTCTATCTGGGGACGATGGGTAACTTGTGCCTATGCGAGAATTCAAGATTTTTGGGAGAGCAGACCACCCACTAGACAAAAATAGGGAATGTCAAAAAATGCAGGGAACAGGAAGGAAAAGCACACAATAGGAAAGGGAAAGATATTTATAGATATTTACAAAAGTACTTTAATCAGGGACCCTCCTGAATCAAATGTTTGATTTTCATCCACATATGCAACCAGCCACCTAAATAAACCTTGATATTCTTGCTGCCACCATATGTGAACATTCATGTTTTGAAGAATAAACTTGCACTGATCACCACCCACATTTTTCCAGTCACAACTACCGTATTCACACTCATATTCATATTCCAAGAAGTAGGGAACATCATCTACTTCTTTTTGATGGCTGGAAACAAAATTTTGATCTTGTAATGCATCAGAAAATGGAACATATTGACTGTCATGCATTACCATAAAATTACTTGGCTGAGAAGGAATTAGATCCTCTAATTTGCCTTCGTGCATTGCCTTAGCCACTAAGCAACTTGGTTCCTCTATGATATTATCATTGACTACATCATAAACCAAGTGAAGATGTATTCTAAAATTTTTGTGATAGGGGAACAACTGATCTGCATTATCATTTTCATCAAAATAAATTATATCCCAACTGCTAAAAGCAAAGTCTTCAACACTGTCACAACCAATATCATACTTGGCAAAAGAAGGAAAAGGACATGAACAAGAAACTTGTTCACTACAACAATCTTCATAATAGGACAACACACTATCATGGCCTTCAACCTCTTCTTCTACAAAGTAGCTACAAGAGGAGAACTTTGATGAACATGAATCATCAAAAGTATGAGCATCCTCCATATTGTCAACATTTGACAAAACCTAAAAATTGCTGGTGGGTGGGAGGGAAAACATCAACACATTCATTAGGGATATCTACATCACTTGAAACTGAAAAAATGCTTATGACTTCATCATTTGATATATCATACTGAACCTAGTTGTCATCTAGTAATGTGGGAGCATTAAAAGAATCAAAGGCACACATGTCAAAGTCAAACCCTATTGACTCATGCTCTCAGTCAAAATCAATGTGTGTTGGATGTAGGAACTCAGAGTCATCCCTCCCTACATACCTGAGATATTCACAAGATAGGAGATCTGAAATTTGTTCACTATGAAGTGAACAACTGTCCACAAGAACACCCTCCTCTGACATACAATCATCAGCAACATATTCATCAATCCAATCCTTTTCTTCATCTAATTGACTGCATAAACTTTCTGCCCCATACTAAGAAAGAGCATCAATCTCATGATTGCTAGAAAGAGTGTCATCACTTGACACATCTCCTTCATAACTTCCATCATTCTCAATATTAGTACGAAAGAGCAAAACCCCAAGTGCATCCTCAGGCTCAAGACTATCATCACTAAGTACCCAATCCCTGATACATCCATAATACTCCTCCCACAAAGCATCTGACCAACTGGTTGACTCAGGAAAACAAAGCTCCAGGAATAAACCAATGAATTCAGATTCAGGAAACTCAACATCATCTAGAAGCTCATCATATGCACCACAAAATCTATCATAAAAAAGAGATATGGATAGATCCTGTCTGCATCCCACCTTCAATCTTATCAATTTTATGCAATCCCTCTGGATGCCTTGGTCTAATAATGCAAGCTCATCCTCAAGCTTACCCATTACAACTTATTAGTGCAATACTTCCATAAAATTACAACTGAAAACTTGAAGCATGCAAACCTCTACTCACACCTTATTCCTTTTTATTGTGCTTGACCACTTAATAAGGAAACATTTCAACTCTTGAGAAATACCTAAATGTATTGGAGTAGCTGCAAGAAATGTGTGATTTGGAGTCACCTTCAAATCACCCTTAACACTTTGTAGAGCCACCACCCCTTTGTAGAGGAAAGAAAAGAAAGCCGAGACCTTCAAATCAACAACTCACAATACATCCCACATAGAGTCCTCTTATGATTCCTCTCTTGACTTAACACAATAAGTCATAGGAGCCCAAATGTCTACTACCTCTGTCACTACAAGTCCACCTCTTTCTTTGTAGTGTTCCTTCAAATATGCACACTGGTGCAAATCAGAGAACTTGGAGTCGCCACTCACCAAATGTGAGAAATTACTAAAAATTAATTTAGGAACTAGGACTTTCAAACTTAACGATGACAAGAAAAATAGACTTGACTCACTTTGCAAAACATGAGGAATGTCTTCTTTACCAAACATGACTCTATACCATGGCTTCCCAGCAAAGTTTCCATCTTGTTGGTGTTCAAAATGACGCTTATGCTCTTTAGGCTGCCAATATACCCTCAGATGGATTTTAAGAACGGTTAACTCCAAAATGTTATGAGGTCTTAGGGTAACTGGACCAATTATAGGGACAAGACTGCCCTCTTCTGCTTCTGGCTCTGCAAAACCAAGGTGGGTGCACCTAACCCAGTATAAATTATACTTCACACACCAAAGACTGGGTTTGAATAATAGATGCAAGGATAGTAAGAAAGTACTAAATGATAACCACACATTCATTGACTCTCCATTACTATGGGGTGGAACCTTACACAACCAAATACTAAAAACTTAAGGATGGTTCTTAATTTCATGTGTTTGAATCATAACAACCTCGATCAGGACATGTCAACAAGGAAATACTTATCTAGGCCAGTGCCTCATCCATTGGGCAAGGCTTCTTGGACAAACTACACACACACACACCAGAATATATCTGAGATTCAAAGCCATAAACACATTTACAATCTCCTTTACTACTTACAGAATATCCCTACATAGACAAGAGATAAATCTATGTCCCATCTAGAGCATCATTTAATCTAATCCTAGATTAGAACTCAAGAATGAAGGCATATACATAAAATTGTTATGCAATGAACTAGAAAGTTCAAAATTCATCTACGTTGACACAAGGGAGAGATAAGAATCATGTGCCTATATTAAGTATGAAGAATCCTCAAGTCTATACAATCAATCCAAAGGAACCATGCTTGCAAACTACAACTTAGACCTACAATTTTCTTTCTATTGTCAAAATGTACCAAAAAGGTCATTACAATTCAGACTGGGCAGAAGACTCACAACCAGAAAAGTTTGAAAACCTAACTCCCAATGACCTCGAATGATCACAAAAATCCCTTTATACCAGGGTTACAATACTAGCACAATGATCATTTCAAACTCAAAAATTCAAATCCACCTAACCCCGCCGAGGAGTTAACATAGACAAGACAAGGATCAAATAGCAGCAACAAGCACCACCAAACCAGTCAAATCTGGCCATGCAAGCATTCAAATTCTGGTACCTCCTGTCACAAGAAAATCCCTTGTGATTTGAATTTGAATGGTCACTTACAACTCTGCAACGGTGACATCTCTACGGTTGTCGCATGATCGCATAAACTAAAAAATGGCTATGCTAGCATGCGACACGCCACTTCCCATTACCTTCTTCATAACCGCCATCGCTTTCGCTACCACAAAAGGGTTTTTCACATTTTTGCATACAAGAGAAACTGGCTCATGTGAACATGCAACAAGCTGCTAACATGCATCCTAACGGTTGGAAAGTCACCGCCTAAAATCTAACAGTGCATCGGCGATCCACAAGTCAAACTGAGCCCAACATTAAGTCCCCGCCATAGATCCTCTCCATCTTGCGAGCTTAAAAATCTGACGTCAGCAAGGAGATATCAACGGTCGGTCACATGATCGCATGGACCGGCAAGATTCCATGCAATCACATGACAACCGTTGATCATGGAATCCTCCCACTGCCGAGATACCCTAACCTAGGCCTGCATTCAAATCTAACATCCTGCCAGCTCGGACCAACCAGAGATTTCCACAACACCACCTACCAATGGGACCACCAAACAACTACAAATGGGCCCTAGCACATGTGGCACCCTTGTCGCATGATCGCATAGCACAGAGACGGGCTATGCAAACATGCAACAACCCACGAACCTTAACCGCCAGCATAACCACCACCGCTACTAACACAAAATGTTAGTCGCATGATTGCATAGCCTTGAGAAAGGCTATGCGAACATGCGACTAACCACTAGCAATCACAACCGTTGCCTGCCCACCGACCAATTGAGAACTGCTATGTCATGGAGACTGAACAACTGGGCCCTCCCTTCAAACATTGCACCCCTCACCCCCACTGGTAATCCACCAAGTCACCCTTCTCTCTAGATCTCCTGGGCCCATCGATGAAATGCCACCTCACTACCACAGACACATGTCAACCAGTTGCATGATCGCATAGCTAGAAACTGGGCTATGAGATCATGCGACAGCCAACCAAAGGCCGCCACATGACCACCTGCGGGACTACTGCCATCCCACCAACGGGCCCCACGTGCAAGGAAGGAACCGGTCGCATGGTCGCATGTCAGAAATTTTTGACATGTGATCATGCAACAACCAATCAATTTAAAGCCCTTGAAGACCCGAGCCCACCATCCGATCGTAGCTGCACAGATAGGAAATGCCATCAAACAGGGCAGAAGAGCAAGGTCAAAAACACACAGGGTTTTTCGCAAAAGATTGAAAACACATAGGGTTTTCGACATTGACACAAAGGTAAACAAGGATGTGAAAACATCAAGGGTTTTCATGCATGCCAAAAGGTCGAAAACATCATGTATTTTCAAAAATACTGTGGGTTTTTGACACTGTGGCAGATTCTAAAACTGTTTCCTGTAGACCTTAAAACTTTAATAACTCCTTGGGTTTTGCGATTCAGGAGATGCGATTTGGACTAGAGCAAGGTGACAACATGAAGAACACAAGGCAAGACACTTTTACAAAAACATTTGCAGGGAAGAGGCCATTTTCATAGGATTTTTCTATGACTGGAAAATGGACTAACACAAGTAGAGTACTTGTGCTATACATTGGAACTGATCCAGACAAGCAGGTCTAAGTGCAGCTCACAAAGATCCATATATAGTGTGTATCTGTTATTCAGAAGGTTGTAGCCTTCACCCCTTTGAGTAGTGAGCTCTTCGATAGTGTGTCCTCTCCCCTAATAGGGACAACTGTAAAAGACTCCTAACAGGGTCTGACCCTTGACCAGGTCTACTATACTTTATATATTTTAAAGCTACTCCTAATAGGGTAAAGGATCTTTTAGCAAGGATCATAATACACTAGTACAAAATATTAGTGGGTGTCAATTCCCACTGGGGTTTTTACCTATTTCGATTTCCCTGTAACCAAAATATTGGTGTTGTGTTCATGTGTTCCTTCTATGTGTTTATTCTTTATGTTTAAGTATACTTAATTGGATAAAGAATTGAATCTTGTAGATAACTGATTCACTCCCCCTCTCAGTTATCTCTTGGGACTATTCCTAACAATTAGATCTCTCTTTTACATGCTTTTCAATTATAAACATAAAAATAAAAAATAAAAAATCTTTCTTTGTTAGGATTTGCATTTAATTTCATTGTGAGTAGCTTGTTTTATTTTCAACATGTATGATTTATTTTATGTGCACTTTGATGATACATTTATTAGTGAGCCTCATGAGGTGTCTAGGAGTGAAGTGTTGGATGTAATGAATGAGGTCTTGATTGAATCCATTTCTTTGTCACCTCTACATCTCTTCAACCTAACCTTTATGATAGGTTTTTATCATGCTTTCTTTGTGTGAGACTTCTTGCAGTGTTGATCCTGTTAAATCAGTTCTATTTTCTAAGACATTTATAACTCTCAAAGGATTTCATCCTAAAAAACCACCCATTACTCTTAAGTGTTTTCCTCAAATTAATGAGCCTCTTATACTCTTAAAGGAAATCCTGAGTATAGTTTAGTTGGGCATGCCTATCAGACATAGAGTAATCCCCAACCCTATATTTTGGTTTTTCCTACTTCTCTTGTACCTCCTCAACCAGTTCTTCCCTAAGAATGTTGTTTTCCTGGTTCCTTAGGAAGGTAGTATGATCTTGTTGATCAATTACATGCTACTCCTGCTAAGATCTCCCTATGGGAACTTCTTCAAACTTCTCCCACTTATCAAGAGCCTTTACAAAAGGCTTTGTATACTCTTCCTGTCTCGCCACCTAATTAGGATAAAATCAATTCATTTTTGGAGTGTATGCATTTCATATCCACTCCTTAAATTTTTTTCACTCAAGAAGATTTATCTCTGAAGGAAGTGCAAAACCAATATGATGCACTTATGGTTCCTATTCTCATTAATGGGAATATCATTTGTAGAACTTTGGTTGATAATGGATCAGATTTGAATGTTTTTAGTTTAGACATGTTCAAGGCTATTAAGGCTGATATGTCCACTGTTAAACCTAATAAAATCCTTATCTGTGTCTTTATAACATTTCTAAGAAGACTTTTGGAATCATAACTTTACCTTTCAAAGTTGGTTCAGTCATCCTAGAGACCCTAATTTTTGTGATACTTGGACCTCTCAATTAAAACCTTCTTCTGGGAAGACCATGGTTGCACAACATGAATTATATTACCTTTATGATTTATCATAAATTTAAATTCATTTTCAACAATGTGTTGTACACTATTCATGTGGATGATAGACCTAGCAGTTGTTTAAACACTGAATCAACTAAAGACTGAACCTAATGAGGAAAAAGAAGAAACTAAAGTTGAAGATGAAACTCAATCAAATGAAGGACCCTCATCTTCTACTTTGTCTTAGGTTGATTGGGGAACTTTATATTTTACTCCTACCTTCATTGGACAGTATTGAGTTTTTTATCTTTCTTTCATGAAGTCTCAAGAAAAACCTAAAACTAAAAAAGTTGTTTCCACTCTTCTTTCAGAAGATTTGAGTAATAACTTTGTTACTGCATCAACTAATGAGACCATTGAAGCTATTTTGGACATGGCTTTTGAGGGTACCTGGTTTGGAAAATTTCAAGCCAAACAAAGATTAGATGTTAGTCTAGCATGAAATTAATTCAAAATAAGTAAAATCTAAACTAAGCCACCTCAGATTGAGCTAAAACAGGTGCACCCAAGCATTGTTTGATTTGCTCTTGCTTAAGGGGATGTGGGTGTGCTCTCTAATCACTTGGAGCATGTTCCTTATGAATTTTAGGATGGATTGAGATCCATGAAAACCCCAAAAATGGCACAAAATAGATATAGAACACCTGATTTTCTCCTAAGGCCTCAAGGATTCAAATGATGCTGAAATGAAGATTAAGCTACAATAATGCTTATGCTAAGATTATTTTAAACCAAATAGAGATGTGATATGATGCTATGCTTATGAAAAACAATGAAATAAACTATGTTAATCCATTATTACTAAATTAGGATGAGCTAAAATGCTTGAAAGTAAGCTAGATTAGGATGAGTATGCTAAATCTAGATCTAAATGGGCATGATAACAATGCTTGAAATGAAAGGTGAATGGATATTTTGGTTTTGGAAATGAGGAGCATTTATAGGATTTGGGAAGGAGGAATGAGTGGCCAAGATCAAAATCCTTAAGAGAGGCCAAGATTCATTCAAAGGGAAGCACATGGATTGTGCTAGTTCAGGGCCACCTCTTTGTGACAAGTGTCATAAGGGCATTGGGTTGAAAGATGGGAGGGATGTGCACAATTTGGGAAATGTGCCTAAGGTCAAAGGGTGTAAGAAAGGGGTGAGGGACTTCTTAAATGCATGATAAATGCATGTAAGAGGGATGAGGAGGCCTTAAATGCACTTAATGCATGTAAGAGAAGTCTCTAGAAGTTTGTTGACTTTGGGTTAAGCTTAGGAGTTGGCTAACCTTGGTTAGGGAATGTGACAAGGATTAGGGGGGGGATTAGGATTAGGATTAGGGTTAGGACTTTCTAGAAGAGTCTAGAATTTTCTTAGGATAAACATGGATTTTAGAAAATAAATAAAGATTTATTTATTTCCATGGTTTAGTTTGAGAATATTTATTAAAATGAATTTAATAAATATGAGGATTAAATATTTAATCTTAATTAAATATTTTGAGTTGGGATTAGGGTTAGGAAATGATGGGATTAGCCTTTAATTGAAATTAAAGAAGGATTAGAAGATTCTAGAAGAGATTAGTGGTCTTAGGGAAATTGGCCAAGTTTTGGGCAAAAAATAAATAAATTATTTATTTTGAGATTTTTGGTCAATTTATTAATTAAATAATTAATAAATAAGGAGATAATGTTTAAATAAGATTTAAACATTTTTGGGAGGGATTTCTTAATTAAATATTTTTAATTAAGATAAAGGGATTTAATGACATAAAAATAAATAAATTAATTAATAAATGATGATGTCATCAGGGATTTTTCAAAAAATAAAAATACTTTATTTTCTAAAGGATTTTTAGGTGTCTACAGCTATTAAACCTAATTTTTATGACATAGTGACCTATAAGGCTCTCTTAACTCTTTCAGATATGGCTGCTCATTATGGTCCTGGTTATCATTTTCTTGCGAAACATGGTTTGAATAGTCAAGGTTGTGGAAATTTTGAACAAGGAATACATTCTTCCTTAAAAAATGATGTTTGTGAAGACACCTATGTTAGGATTTACTCCTTATAAGAAGTCATCTTTCTTTCCATATTTTAATCACATTTATAGTGGTCCTCTAAAATTAACCAACCCACATCTTCTCATATTTGGTCAGAAACCATCTTTGGACATCTTTTCCTCTAATGATGCTATCACAAAATTGTTAGGAGAGAATGAGGATTTACCTTCTTTTCATCATAATAAAATAAAACCATAATACTTAAACACTAAAGGATATTTTGAGGAAGAGAGTGAATTTGAACAATATCTTGACCCTCCCCTACTTATCAAATATAACAAGAAAATAAATCTCTTAATCATGAATATAGTGGGTGTGTAAATTTATTCTAATGATCCCAAGAAGGTTATCAAGATTGGAAAATGTATTGATAAGATTGAATGTAAACAACTTATTGATCTTCTCATCAAATTCTTAGATATTTTTTCTTGGGTGTATTTAGAAATGCCTAGCATTGATCCTAGGATCATCACTCATAATATTGTTCTTGCACCTAACACTAATCTATTGAAGAAAAAAATTCACAAAATGAATCTTAGTATTTCTCTTCTTGTTTAGGCTGAAATAGAGAAACTCTTGGATGTCGGTTTCAAATGCACTATAGATTATTCCCCTTGGATTTTGAATATCATGGTTATCTTGAAGGATGAAAATAATATAAGGATGTGCACTAATATTCATGATTTGAATAAGGCTTCTTTAAAAGATGATTTCCCCCTTCGTAACATTGATATGATCATGGATACTATAGAGGGTCATGCATTATTATCTTTCATGGATGGATTTTTGGGATATAATCAGATTTTTATTCCTCCTTATGATTAATATAAGATGGCCTTCATCACTCCTTGGGGAACCTTTGTTGGGATGGCATGCCTTTTGTGTTAAGGAATGTGGGTGCTACTTATCAATGCAATATGACATTGATATTTCATGATTACATTCATAAGATCCTTGAAGATTCTAGATGATATTCTAGCTAAATATGTGCAAAGAAATGAACATGTTCCTAAACTTAAAAAAATATTTGAAAGGATACATAAATAAAAAATTCATTTGAAACCTTGAGAAATGTGTCTTTGGGGTTGATAGTGGAAAAATCCTCAAATTCATTATCTCTAGTAGAGGCATCGAATTTGATACTGAAAAAGATTGAAGATATCATTAACATGCCTCTCCATCGAAACATTCTATAACTTCATAGCTTACAAGGGAAGATAAAGGATATTTGTAGATTTGTTTCTCATTTAGCAGATCATACTATCTCTTTTACTTCCTTTCTTAATAAGGATACCACCTTCTCTTGGAATGAGGACTGTAAGCTTTTATTCAAGAATGATTCAAGACTTATCTCTCTAATCCTCATATTTTACAACCAGCTCAACCAAATAAGTTGATCTTTCTTTACACCTCCACTTATTCAAAAGCGTTGAGTGCCATATTGGTTCATCATGATAAAGATGATAAGGACTGTCATGTGTATTATATAATTCATACCTTGAGTGATTAACTATAAGTCATACCATGAAACCCTCACCCTTCCTTCTCTCATATAAGAGGAGGTCATGACCTCCCATGGGGATTGCAACCCCTCCAATGAGGTTGCAGCTCATGTGGGTTGCAACCCTATTGGGGAGGCCCCAACCCACATGGGATTGCATCCCATGGGAAGGTTGCAACCACATTGGGTGCTCGGCTCCTCTCCCCAATTCATGGGGTAGCAAATATTTTTTTGGCAGGATGTTTTTCTTTATATAAATAATGAAGTCTTCAAAAGAAAAATAACAAATGACGGTAGTAAAAATAATACTACACCATGCTATTTTTTTATAGAAAAAACAATAACAACATATTTAAATATTTATAACAACAAATTTAAAAAAACAAAAAACAAAGAGACATTTAAGAAAAGAGAGTTTATTACTATATAAACAACATTTCAATATATGTATGTATTGTCTTAAAATGGAAGCACTTCCATGATAAGAGTGTTTAGCTCTTCGAGTAAGTGGTTTGGGATCATGTCAAGCACCTTGATTGGGTCTTTTCATGTATCTAGCTATTTCCCCCCTATTCTACTTCTCTCTCTCTATTTCAAAATTTTGGCAACTTTATATGAGAATCTAAAGATCTTGACCTTCTGGCTCAAAGATAACCTGAAGGGTCAAGGATGACCTAGTCCCTGACCTAGTTTAGGGATGACCTCGACATTGATCTATGGAAGAGTCTACCTTGTCCTTGACCCCAGGTCCAATTTTCAAATTCTCAAAGTTTTAGGATGTTAGGTTTCAGAAAGTTTTATTTTCCCACTTTCGGGTCAGCTGTTTTGGGTTTCGAAATGGTAAATAATTAAGTTGCATTTAATCTGGTCCATTTCTATGGGTTAAGATTAATTGGGATTTAATTCTCCAATGTCAGCCTTCTCTAGAAGTTTGTGCCCGAGATCACTATAAAAGGAAGCCTTCCTCTCTCCTTTCAATCCATCTCATCTCATAATCTCTCAAGCTCTCAAGTGTAAGAAAGAAAGAAGGAGAATGAAAGAAAGAAATCATTCATTCATCTTCAAGACTAGCATTCAAGCATTCAAGCATTCATCAAGGAGATCCATTGTTAGCCATTGAAGGATTCAATCTCTTTGGAGCCCCCTTGAAGATCTCTCCATTCAAATTCATCCAAAGCCTCTTCCTATGCAAAGATACATTCAAGATTGGTGTTGAGGATCTAATGCCATTGATTTGAGACATCCTACATACATTTTTACATTCATTTGGAGCATCCCTACTTGTGGATTCAAGGATTTGAATCCTCCATAAGGACTTCAACATAAGAAAGGTGAATAGTTCCATTTACTTTGTTTATGCATATTGCAATTTCAATTCAATTTCAAGGTTAATTCCTAAATTGGGGTTTGACCAAGGCAAAACCCCCATCCAAACAACAAAAACCATTTTTCTTGTAGGTATAGGTACAGGACAGCAAATAGAAGTACAAATCTAGATACCCTTTTTGGTGAACTTCTGAGATTCGCAAACAGATTTTTTGTTGGAGCTGTTTCATGTCAGTGATGACCTTTAGTGAGGAGTAGGATCCTGCCCCAAGGTAAGACCTTGCCCCGCTATCTAGGTCAAGGATGACCTGCTTCCAAAAAGACAAGATTTTTCTGGGTTTTCTCTGTCTCAGTATTTCCAATCCAGAACGGGTTGCAGAATTTCCCAAACTATGCACAGACATCAGAAATCAGCATTTTCTAGATTTTCCCTATTTTGAGGTTAGTATTTTCCTTCCATTCATTTTAGACTTCAAGTACATACTTTCTATAGTAGATTATAGAGTTTTCTCCTTTCTTAATGTTCTCCATTGTTTGATTCAATTGCACATTGATCACTTCTTTGTGATTAATCCATTTGGATCTTTCCTTTTGGGAATTTGGATTGAGGATAGGTCCTATATCCCCCTCTTGCATCATCGATTATACTCCTATTCAAATCCAACATTATTCAATGTATTGTTAAATTCCAAATATATATATTTGTATATATATACTTTTTCCAATATAAACATCCATTATTCAAAAGCTTCAACCAGCAACCTATAATAGGAAAACAAAAATAAAAAATAAATAAGAATGGATAATAAGATAGAAGAGAAAGTGATAAGTAAATTAGCAAACTTTACAAAGTGTAAATTTGAAATTTATAGACTTTCTTTCAAATGGAATCCAAAATTTTATAAAAGTTGATTTAGTTACCAAATTGGACTTTGGAAGGGAAATGAAGTTCCCAATTTATTGCACTTACATGTCATTTTTGACATTTTTAAGGAAATTTGATTTCCTATAAAAATCTAATATTTAAAATTAGATATTTAATCTCATGTGTTATATAAATGGGTTTCTTTTGAATATATTAAACCATCAAATTCATTAAGGTGTAAATTAATCTTATAAAACACTTTATTGAGAACAAAACTTCATCAATCTTATGGATTTAGTAAACTAAATATTTAGTAAAATAAATTTATAAAGGCAAGTTTAATGTAATGGACTTAAATACTTAATACTTTTAATTAAATTTATTCATTAAAGATAAAATAGATTAATTTAATAAATAGAACTTTAGTGAATTAAATCATCTTATCATCAAATTTTTGGATTATTAAAGATTATTTTAAATAGGAAATTCTATAAGAGAGTAATTAAAATATGACAATACTGTAATTAAGATTAGATTATTAATAGATCCTAGTTTGATTCCTATGTATTAGGAACTTATTAAAGGTGGGATTGTTAGTAATTCTATTGAAAAACAAGTTAGGTGATTTAACATTAGAGGGTTAATTTTAGTCAAATTTAAGTCAAACATGGTCAAACTATTTAACCTAGTGTTTTGGTAGTAAATTGATTAGAAAGTTAAATCCATGGCTTTAATCCTAGAGGGAGGTTGACCAAGTCAACATTGGTCATGATGCCCCTTAGACTCGTTTGATGTCTTCACCTTATAACTATAAACTGCAAATAATTAGTTAACTTAGAGAACTTTAGAGTTTAAATTAAAAAAAATTGTTGGTGTGTTTTTGTCCAACTTTTGGGCATGACAATGTCGACTTACTGGGAACAGGTCAACTTCCTTACCTAGATATCAAAAAGAACTTTCTAAATTTATATAAAGCATGGAAATGGAAGAAAAATGTAAGGAAATGGGAACAAGCATCAAGACATATCTCTTCTAGGTCTATTCCATCTTCTATTTCTTGCTAGAGAAGCTCCCTCCACGTCACTGATAGTTCCTCCTTCCTCAAAATCTTTTTCTTTCTCCTTCTTCACCTTCAAGAAATTTTCCAAATGAGATTTCATAAAGGTAACTTCACTTTATATTTTTTATTAATTAGGTTACCTTTATTTTTTGTTTTGAAAAATTATCTTATCTTTGTTAGATGTTAACCCCTCCTTCACTCCTTCAATCATATCTTGAGTTCAGTAGCTCCAATTTGGACACCATCATAGGAATTATAATTGTGAATCAATTACCTTGATATCCAAGTACCTTTGAAAATATTTAGGATTCATATTGAATGGATTTTAAGGATACTTTTCATCATATTCCTTATTCAGTTCATTGTAGTAAACATAATACCTTGTTTCACCTTCCTCGAATGAGCAAGCCAAAATAGGGGGGCATATAGTTACCTGTGAACTTCATCATCTTTCTCTAGTAATTCTTAGGTGATTTTTATTATCACTAACCTATGGTTTTGCAAGAAGTGGTTACTAATGTTTTCTTGCAGGAACTATGCATGTGGACTTAGCCATATCATTTTTTAGTTATATATATGCTTTTCTTACTTTAGCTTGCATATGTATGTAGTGTCATATACCAATTAAATGGGTGATAAATGTACCATCTTAAATTGCATGTACTTTAATTTATGACCCTTTAGCTCCTCTTTAGTGTGTTTACATTGTACATTTGTAGTTGGAGCACACATTTCCCTCTTTCTCTCTCTCTCTCTTAGGTGAAATTGAGGTAGGACCTGAGACTTCCTCCTTGATTTCCCTTTCTCTCACTCATAGGCTAAGGTAGGATCTAATTTCTATGCACCCTCCTCTTTCTAGGCCCCATTTTTCCAAATCAAGCCTCAATTTATCACTCCCTAATACACATTACACTCAGATCCTTTGTAGTTCTAGATGCTTGGGCTACAAACCCAAGACATTGGCCTCCTGGGGAATAATTCAACCAAGTCAAAAGGTTCTTTAGTGGTCATAAATTGTTGGGCCTAGTCCTAATTCAAAGTTCTATCATTTCCCATTCATGACAGTCAGCTCCTGCGGGGGCAATTTCATGAATTCACTATAAAAAGACATTCAATGACTCATTTTCCTCATGATGGATGATGATAGAAGAAAGGTAAAAGAATACATGGACACCCCGATCTAACATAGATAAATTTCAAGGTGGAAGATAAGGGATGAATCTAATTCTTTCATTGAAAAGTGAGGCCTTCATTTACATTTATTCAATTCAAACATTCAAGCATCACATGACATCATGGGGATGAAAGTGGATCATGAATATGGTTAGAGTACTTTATCCTTTGGGGATTGGTTATCAATTTAGTGACCAAAGATATAGACTCTACTCCCTGAGACCTTTCCAAATAAGTTAGGTTGACTTTTCAATAGTGTCTCGGGAACATGGTGAATTCATGGAAAAGTGTCTAGAACATGTTGCACTAGTTTGACCTGTTCCTGGAGGTCTCAGAAAAATAATTTTTTTTTGGTTTTCTATTTTTATTGTAAATCCACAGTCAAAATTATTTCCATGGTCTTAGATCTATAATTTTTAGAGCAAAAAGCCATATTCCAATGCATATTTCGAGGTAACTACCTTATCACTTGTTTCATCTATTAGAATAGATATTTTTTTTTATCTTAATTGGGTTGATTGCATATACTTTGTTCCTAGACTCATCTTACACTTTTTGTTCAATTAGTTAGTTCAATCTTGTCATTTTCAATATATATATCTATAATTGAATTACATTTCATGAAAGAGGCCTTGCTAGTGTACCTCCTTGATATAGCTTGAGTTTAGCATGGACATCCCTTATCATCTTTAGGTTTTGTTAATCTAATGCTTGAAATCCCCTCTTTCTCTTATATTAAATTACTTAGGGGGAAAGTGTTAAACTTGATATATGTGGCTTGTATTGTTAGACTCATTGATGCCATTTTCCTCTTGAACACTTTCAATTTTTCTTAGTTGAAAGTTGCAACTTTGTGTAGCTTTCTATATAGGGGGAAATGAGACCCTATCCTATTACAAAAGAAGGAAGAATGCCAAGATTCTACCACCAAAGGAGGCCTTATTAACACAAAGAGGAAGTGCTAATGCGTAACCTAAACAAAAGGGAGGCTTTCTTGGATTAACTTCTTCCTTTCCCTACAAGAGGGGATTGAAACTAGAATGTAAAAGAAATCTCTAAAAGGAAAGTGATGAAATCAATAAATGAAGCCAACTCACCTTGAAAATAGAAACTTGAGAATGTGTTGGAAAAATATGTTAGAATGTGAAACAAATTGGGATTCAAGAGAAGAAACCTAACATCTATAAAACCCAAAAATCTAGAAGCCTCGTTACTAGGTTGACTTAGAGGGGCTATGGTGAGTTGGAGGAAAATCCACCTAGGACTAGGCCAAAATTGGTCTCCACCTAATCTGCAAGTTTTCCCAAGATCTGGATTTGTAATAGATACCTATTTATGAAAGTTATGAGTCTAAGTCTACACCTATAACCTACACCTACACAAGGGAAAAATGGTTTTTGTATTTTGGGAGGGGCTTGCCTTGGTCAAGCCCTGGTTTAGGAATTAACCTTAACCTTAAAATTGAGACAATGAAAGAGAATGCTAGAAAGTAGTAGAAGTAGATCTAGAAATGAAGTTTATTATATCAATGAATATGAAGTTGTGTTTAATATTTAGTCAATTATGATGATGCAATAGACTTGAATCAAAACCAAAAACCTAAAAAGGAAATGAATGTAAATCAAAACCTTATGTATGTGTGTGATTGTAATTCATCTTGAAGAAGGATGTAGATATTGAAGATAGGAATATGGATCTTGAAGGTAGATCTTGAATGTATTAATGTGGATCTTCCCTCCTTAATGCCCAAATCCACTATCTCCTTGAAGAAAGAATCTGGATCTAGAGGAAAGAATGAATGAATGATATAGATCTTGAATTCCTTGAAAAATCTCCTTAAGTGTCTTGAACACTTGAATGCTTGAATTCTTGATCTCCAATGGATGCTTTTAATGATTGCAATAATTTCTTCAATGCTTGGATATAGCTTGTTCTCAATTCATGGATAATTTGGTTCTCTCAAAATGAAGTGAGTAGGCCTTTTTAAATGACAATTTCAAGACTTAAATTGAAAAGGGTAGACTACACAAGGTGGTAAAATAATTTTGAAACCTGAAATGGGCCCAGGATCCTGAGGCATTGCACCTTGGGGAAAGGTTAATGTCAACCACACCCTAGGGATAGGATGACCTCAACCTACCTCCAAGGGGTTAGGCTAACCTTGGCCTACCCTCAAGTGGTTTGACCATGGGATATGGTGCTTGAGGTCTCAGGGAAAGAGAAAATAGAAGCAAGAATGGATAGAAAGTAGGGTTATAAGAAGAATAAGGGGGAAAAGGGGACATCCAATCATTATGAAGGAATTTAAAAGGTCATAGAACATCCCACTAAGGAGAGATAAAAGGTCTTATCATGGTTTCTTCCATTTTAAGATGATAAATTTATCCCCAACTTTAGTGGGAGTATGAGGCAAGTCATACTCATAGTAAAGGAAGAGAAAGAAGAAGGAAGAAACTCAAACAAATTGAAAAGAGATGGAAACTGACTAGGTCTAAGGACATAAGCCCCGAAACCAAGGATCCTAAATCTAAACTAATGTACAAGGATCGTAAATGCCTTATCCACTAATGTCATGTTTCGAAGGCTATTAAAAGAGAATAAATGATCACATAGAAAAGACAAAGGAAACATCATAGATGATATAAACTTGATGATCTAATCCTACTAGCATGAAATAAAAAGAGAAAGGGAGAGAGAGAAGTGATTACCTCACCCAATAAGATGTGTGTGTCTTATTGTGGACCAAAAAAGGATATGATTGGATTGTCTAATGGGTTTGTATGCCTCATAGTCAATCCTATAAAAATTTGTTCCTTATAGAGGCTTTGTGTGTATACATGCATGTATATGTGTGTGTGTCTTTTGAGGACTTAGTGTATGTGTGTGCCTTCTAGAGGATTTGTGCACCCCATGGATCAGTTTCATCTTATCACCATGGTGTTTATTTGTGTCTATAAATGTATTCTAGGCATGGAGAAGTGTCATTTATACCCTATTCGAGATTTAGCATACTACAACAAAAGAAAAAATGTTAAAAAAATGCATAGCTATAGTACAAGGGAGGCCATGTGTATGCCCCCTCCTTATGATGTCTAAATAGTAGACATTATAAGGAAGAGAATCAAGGATACCTACTTCCATCAAAAGGAGATACCCTTTAAATAAACAATCTATGCCATATTCTTAATGAAGAGCATTGACCCTTACAAGCTAAGAATGTAGATAATCTAAAAAGATATATCGCTTATGAGAAGAGGATCCTTGAAAAGGATAAATATTGCTTATAAGACATCTACCTTCAAGAGGATTTATTTAAAAAAGATAACATCTCTGGACAAGGAGGGGAATGCATACAAAACTATTTAGACCTTTGTTTCTAGGTGAAATAGGATTTTTGGGTCAAGGATGAAAAAATTTAAATCACAAAGGAAAAAAATTTATTATGAACATAGTTTTGAAATTAAAGAAGAGGTGATGAATTAGGACATACATCTCATGTATAAGAGAGAATCCTACTCAACACAACAATTATTTATAAGAAAATAATGTCACGTGATAAGAAAATGCTACTGTACTAAGGAAAGTATATCCTTAGACAAAGAGAGAGAGAAAGAGGCCTTGCCCCCCAAGGGTAAAGGAAAGAAAATTCCTAAATGATAAGAACCTTGCAAGATATATACTAATCCAAGAATAAGTTGTAACAAAATAGACAACTCTAATAACAACACATGCACTTGAAAATATATCACATGGAAAGTACACATCATTAAGGAGAAATGAAAAACAATAGACGATCATGAAACATACATATTTAAACAATAATATCTCATGATTGTAAACTATAGCAAGAGGAAAGAAAAGGACAAATGGGATGGAAAATTAACCCCCCTACAAAGTGGTTTCTTATGCAAGATAATTATACTTCCTAGCCAACATAAAGCATAGTTAGAAAGATATTTAAAATGAAGTCATACATTGAAATGGAGAAATAGATCCAAAAGAAGAAAAAGAAAAAGAAACCTTGCTCTGTAGCTAAGGAACAAGGAAAATAAACCTATTGGGCTTCTCCTAATTCTCATTATGTTACATAATGGGGAGCGTTCCCAATAGGGATTAAAGAGACTAAGTAAATTCATGAAGAAGTTTTAAAACCTCAAGTGTATAAGCGATAACTCCCCTATCTACCCTATATCTTACAAATAAATGGAAGTCTTGACAATAATCAAGCATATGAAGATCATTATAATGGAAAGGATAGAAGAATCTATAAAAATCATATGTTGGCTTTGGTTGAAATTTTTCTTTATGAGCTACCATAAGTTGAACATATACTCTCTTAGCCACCTCCTGACGAGTATCAAGAGGGGTAATGGAATGTGTTAGTAAAAAAAGATGGAGAGGAGGTTCACAGGGAACCTCAACAACTTTAAAGTTAGGAAGAGTAAATCTTAACCAAAATGTGTTTTTATTAGGAGAAATATGAATAGAGAATTTTATGCCTTGTTCATTAATACCCAGTCCTAAACCTTTGTAGCCTTGTTTAGAAAATATAATGTATTTGATTGTGTAAGTATCTTGCAAGGCATATCGAGGAGATGATGGATCTCTAGGGTCATAAGAAAATGTGGTAGAAGATGGAATTTTAGAAGAGGAAATTGAAGAAACTTATTTTTTTTCCTTTAATGTCATCATCAGAAGGAGGTGGAGGTGAAGGTTCATCAAATAAATCTTGAAAATAATCATCATAAGCCATGTTTTGATCTTGATAATATATTTGAGAATCATTAGGAGATGGAGATGGATTGTTAGTAATAGGATTAGGATTAAGAAGTTTAGGATTAGGATTAGGAAGGTTAAGATCATCAACTAATTCTCTTATGTAATCCAAAATAGTGATAATCCAACCACATGAAACTTTAATAATGGTCTTAAAAGTAGGAAAGACTTTGTTTTTTAACCTTATAATAGCATAAGAAAGGAAAGAATGAAGAGAAATGAACATTATAAAATGAAAGAGACCCTCATATACCTCATAAGTGCTATAAAGAGATGCAAGAAGAAGAATGATAAGAAAGATAGCCACACACCATAACATCTTAGAGATCTTCATGTTCTCAATATAACACCAAAGATAAATAAGTATAATATGTTGAGCTCACCAAAATGTATAGTGAAGGTGAACACATAAGAATGTGAAGGAAATCTAACTACCTAATCAAAATGATAATGAATGTTTACATCAGGCTAATACTAAGAGCCTGCCACCAAAGCATGCTTGATTAACACAAAGAGGAAGTGCTAATGTGTAACCTTTACAAAGGGGATACTTTCTTGGATTAACTTCTTCCTTTCAATACAAGAGGGGATTGAAACTAGAATGCAAAATAAATCTATGATAGGAAAGTGATGAAATCAAGGAATGAAGCCAACTCACCGTGAAAATACAAACTTAAGAATGCACTAGAAGACTATGTCAAAATCTAAAAAAAATTAAGATGTTAGAGAAGAAAACTAAGATCTAAAAAACCCATAAATGTGGAAGCCTCAGGACTAGGTTGACCTGGAGGAGCTATGGTGACTTGGAGGAAAATCCACCTAGGACTAGTCCAAAATCAGTCTCCACCTGATTTGCAATTTTTCTTGAGATCTGGATCTATAATACAAAACTATTTATGAAAGTTCCAAATCTAAATCTTCACCTATAACCTACACTTGCACAAGGTAAAAATGGTTTTTATTGTAAGAGAGGGGCTTTCCTCAGTCAAGCCCTGATTTAGGAATTAACCTTAACTTTAAAATTAGGACATTGAAAAAAGAATTATATAAAGCAGTAGAAGTAGATCAAACAATAAAGTATATTATATAAATGAATATGCAGTTGTCTTTAACATGTAATCAATTATGATGATGTAATATCCTTGACTCAACACCAATACCTATAAAGGAAACCAATGCAAACCAAAACCTCATGTATGTATGTGCTTTTAATTCTCCTTGAAGAAGGATGTAGATCTTGAAGGTATGAATATGGATCTTGAAGGTATGAAGGTATATCTTGAATGTATGAATGTGGATCTTCCCTCCATGATGGCCAACTCCACTATCTTCTTAAAGAAAGAAGCTTTATCTAGAGGAAATAATGCATGAATGATATAGATCTTGAATGCCTTTAAAAATATTCTTAAGTTGCTTGAACACTTGAATTCTTGAATACTTTCTCTCCAATAGATGCTTTGAATGATTACAAGAATGTCTTAAATCCTTTGATATAGCTTGTTATCAATTGATGGATAACTTGGAATCTCTCAAAATGAAGTGAGCTGGCCTCCTCTACTAACAATTTTGCAACTAAAATTGAAAAGGGTCAATTGCAAAAGGTGGGAAAGGAATTTTGAACTCAAAAATGGGCCTAGGATCCTGAGTCATCCTACCTCAGGGGGAGGCTGACCTCATCCTTACCCTAGGGGCTAGAATGACATCAGCCTACCCTTAGGTGGTTTGATAATGAGATTTTTTACTCGAGTTTTGGAGACTATAATTGAAATAATTTGTATATTGTCATTGATATCAAACCTTAACTAGTAAGATAGTTACTATCTAGGAGAGTACCATATCTTTTGATTGATGAAGAGGATTTGGAAAGAGCAGATAACAAGAGGACCTAAGGAAAGTTTTAATTATATGATACTTCAACTGGTACTCGATTAGTTGGTACATTGACAAGGTAATGTGTTGTTTATATTTAACACCAAGTGAAGAAGAAATACTAGAAACATAGGCTTAACCAAGAAAAAGTGAAGAAATTTAGTTTAAGTCAAGTGATGCTAGTGTTGACTGAGCGCCAGTATAAGCTGAGAAAATCTAGTATCGACCAGGCATAAGTAATTTTTGAGCAACATATAATTAATCGAGAAAAGACAATGTTTTCTGAGAAGGAAAGTTTTAGCAATGACCGAGATATTCAATATTGACCGAGGAGATGAATATAGTATTGACTGAGTGTCAATAATTTACAGTTTGAGAAAGAATTGAGGATCCCAGCCAACATAGTTGAATTCTTGGGATATGTAAAACATGTTGACATTACTAATGAATGGTATGGAGCATTTAATACATGGTGAATCATTTTCTTATGGATTCAAAGAGAAGTTTGGAGATGTATCTAGAAGGAAAAGGAGAATAAAATGATGGAAGGATTCGATGAATCTGACCTAAACCTAAGATCTACGGAAGAGATTAAGAAAAAAAAGATTAATCTTCTTGATAAAGGAGGTATAAGGATGACCTAATCTTGAGGTTATAGTATGACTGGAAGAGGTTGATGTCATTGACTGATGAATCTAAGTAGAAGGCTAAAGGTGAATCTGTGAAGAGCTGGACAAAGTTGTGGTGATTGCTTGAAGAGAATTTTTAGCATATCAAAGATGGAGATGGAAATGAATGTCAGTTAGTAAATCATCATATGTGAAAATTGGGTTTGTATTTTCAAAGTGATTTGTACATTTCAAATCAAAACCTACTGTTACTTTCTAACCATTGTATCAGTCTAAATCCTTTAATCAAGGTTGACCTAATAGTCATTGTATAAACCCTTCAATCAAGGTGGCATTCTAATGGAATGTTCTTAATCCCTCTAACTAGGCCACTCTTAATAGGGTGATTAAATCCTTTAACAGAGTTACACATAATAGTGTGTATTGTAAACCTTTAATAGGTTTGGCTTCTCATAGAGCTCACTTTAGAAGAGCTAAAATCAGTAGCATGTTACAAGTGATTTTTCCCAAATTGGGTTTTCACTATAAATCTTGGTGTTATACTTGTGTGAATTTTATTTGATGTGAATGTTGTGGAAATTTTTATATTCTACAAGTTAATTACTTTTGGACAGTGTACTAAAAGTTTTATGTTATTGATATATGCTATAAAGACTGAGTGAATTGTTGATTAGATCTAAGTTTTTTGAAGAGCTAGAAATTTGAATTGGTACATCTAGACCTGAGGATAACTAATTCACCCCCCCCCCCCTTAGTTATTCTAAAATCATTATAACAATTGGTATCAGAGATGTTGGTGCTTGTAGAGGAAAAAATGTTTAAAAAGTACTTGAAGTTGATGATCAAGATGCAAAAAAAGGAGGTACTGAAGTTGAACAAGGAGAACTTCCTTGCATGGTAGAGTTTGATGAAATTGCATCTAGCTGGTGTACCTTTGACTATAAAGGAGATGAAAGAAAAATAAGAACACAATCAGGAAATGTTGGAGATTGCATCTGCCCTAAGCTATCATGAATTTAAAGACATTAAGAACTATACTAATTTAAATGATCCAAAAATGCTCTAGCATGTAATCTACTAATTTAAGAGATTACAAATGTACTAAGAGCCAAATTTGAAAGTTTGAGAGGTAAGTTTAATGAAATGAAAATACAAGAAGGTGAAAACATTGCTTAGTACTATGGTAGAATTAAGGAGGTAGTAAATTCTATCAAAGGAGATAATGGAAACATTGATGATGAAACTATTATCAGTAAAGTATTGAGAAATTTGATTCCTATCTATGCTATTAGAGTTTTTGCAATACAAGAATCAAGATGTAACCCTGGTAATGTCCTAAATTTGGAAAGCCTTGCTGGTATGCTTACTTCTTTTGAGCTATCTAATTATGATAATTTCACTGCTCATAATATTGAATCTGCATTCAAATCTCAAATGGCTCTTCATAAGTCTAAGAAATGAAAAGAAAAATGTGTGAGTAGTGACAATAATTGTGATAGTGATAGTTGTATGCACCCTAAAATGGTCGCCTAGACTTTGGGCCCCATTTCTGCAATTTATCAAATCCCTAAATCAATATTTTCAAAAATCAACATTTTTCAAATATATCAATTTCCTTGATCAAATCATAATCAATTCAATATTTCCTAAGGTTTGAGCCTTATTTAATTTAAAAGAGAAATAAAAATAAAAATCTTATTTAATTAAGAGAACATGCTCTTTTTTAATTAATTAAAAATCTCTTTTAATTAAATAATAAAATCACTTTATCCTAAGCCTTTATTTAATTAAAAGGAATTTCCTCTCCTTTTATTTAAATAAAAAAATCTCCACTTTTCTTCTTATCCTATGTTGCACAAATAAAGCATTTAAATCCTATTTATAAAGAAAAATAAAATAAAAATAAAAGAAAAGTACTTTTTGTCTCACATGGACATAAAGTAAATGCTTCTAATTTTCTTATTGGAGGATATTTGTGCACAAGGATCAAGCTTCCATTTTTCTCTATCGTTGATTAAGTCTTTTGCCTCTTAATCTCGATCATCCATTGATTTTTCATTCTCTATAAAAGAAGAGCTCTCTTCCTCATTTGCACAGACCATACATACTTGAATTATTATGCTACAGGTTTTCTAAGTCATTGAAGCTTTTGGAGATATTCTTACATCAAGTTTTGAAGATTTGGAGCATCATTGGCATTCATCTTGCATCTACATCACATCCTAGCTTGCATCATAGTTGAATAATCATGGTATCATTTTCTTTCATGTTTTAGATTAATCTCACATAGTTTAATTAAAGGGTTTGTAACTCTTTCATTTCCATTTTCAAAGCTTAATTGCATCTTCATTCTCATAAGATTAATTTGCATTCTCATATAGATTGGCATAGCATTGCATTCATTTGGAATCTGTCATTGTGTGGTTGACTAGCAAGGTCATGAGTTTATAGCTCTAGCTGAGAGCAATTTTACAAATCTTGCAACTCTATGCATAGAGAGCTATGGATCAATTTGTGAGGGCTTATTCTTGAGTTTTCTTGCATGTAAGGATTCATAAAAGTGTGAAAACATTTTAGCACATATTTTTTGTGCCCACTGTGGGGCAACCCACTTTTTACATGCTCGTTTTGATTATTTTTGGATCTAACCCTTGTGTAGATTTGTTTGGAGATAAAAAAACCCTAGATTTGAAAGATTTGATCATATCTCCCAAAAAATTTATTGTTTTGTTCTAAAAACATTTTTATAGGTTGGAGACATATTAGAGAAGCTCCAAAAAAAAATTTAGAATTTTTAGAGGTAATTTTCATTTTTTATGATTTTTTCTTGATTTTTTATAAAAAATTGATTTTTGGCGCAAATCAGCATATTTTTTGGAAATTTGTATATTTCTGGAAAGGTCTTGGAATTTTATAGGGGGTCCATTCATTGTGTTTTTAATTTAGAAATCATATCATAGCTCATTTGGTCAATTTATAAAAATTAGTCTATTTTGGTAAAATGGGTCTCTAGGGCACAAATGAAGAGATTTTTCTAAAATTTTTACATTTTTGGAAAGCTCTCTATTTTTTGATAGATGTCTATTTTCTACATTTTAGGTTTAGTGTCCGAATTCATGTGGTAAAAATTAGATCTTGTTAACTAGGTCAAATGCAAAAAAAATAAAATTTTGTGATGGGTATGCACTTATTTTTCATTGTTCATTGCATGATATGAGTTATCATTTGGATTATTTGCTGGTTATCATTACTCCTAACAATTTATTTTCAGATCTAACCACCCTAGGGTTTGCAAAGTGTTGGACTTGAGGTACTTTGTTCTATCTCTACAACATTTGGATTTTGGGATTAAAATTGAACATCTCATGTGTTTGGCTTGAGTGTTTACATGCTTTCATAGAACACATTTCAATTGATGCTCTTAATGGGAAATGAATGAACATAGATTTACTTTCATACAAGTTTGTGTAAGTGAATGCTTGTGTTTAAACCTTAAGTAATTCTTGGTTTCAATATCAAATATCTCATTGAGTGATTGAGGGCATGGATTCATTCCTTGTTTACATAAGGAGTTAAATGCACCACTTTGTGGACTCACTCTATGTTTACTTGAAAAGTTAAATATTCCATTGATTCAATCCTTTGTCATTTGTGAGTAGTATTGATAAGCAACTTTAGATTAGTTGTGATTGATCTAGATTGCTATCTTGGGTTATTGGACTTGCTAATCCATCAGCTCTTCATTTCCACCCCGTGGTTGCAAGATCAGTGCCACATTAAAGGGGAGGGGTCTACAGGAAAGAAGCGTTAATTGCTCCACTAGGCAACCATTTTGTGTTTTTTAGAACTCATTTGTTTTCTAAGGTGTGGACTCACTTTGAGTTGATGTGAGGAGTTAAATGTTTCACTTTTAGACTCACTTTGAGTTGGTGTGAAGAGTTAAATATTCCACTTTTGGACTCACTTTGAGTTTGTGTGAAGGGTTAAGTGTTCCACTTTTTTGGACTCACTTCACATTCTCTTAAAGGGTTAAATATTCCACTTTTGGACTCACTTCACATTATCTTAAAGGGTTAAGTGTCCCACTTTTGGACTCACTTCACATTTACTTGAAGAGTTAAGTGTTCCACCTTTAGTGCTCTAAATACTTTTGATAGTGAATTACTTAGTTTTTATTTCTAGAAGGCCTGCTTGGGGACACACCACTTCAAGGGATGACCTTAACTCCTATGTTCCGGCGGAGTATAAATATCAGGAGGTGAATCCAAAGACACCTCTCTTGGTAATTGAGTTTGATATCACTCTTGGCTAAGCCTCAAAGAACTTTATACCTTTGAGAAGTGAAGGAGGAGATTTGGGTTACTGTCTTCCAACGGCTGTGTGATTTTGGATTCTTCTCATCTACAAATTTGGGCCTCACGTTCCTTGCGTATATCGAGGACTCCTTTTAGAAAGCCACGTATATCCTTGTAGACAACTTGTTAAGGTGTTATTGTGTTCTATGTGCTTACTAAAACATTTTCAAAAACATACACAAGTAGAACCTTTAAGGAGTAGAAATACTAAGTCACTATACTTGTTCATGCACAAGGTTGCTTTGCCCCTTGCTCATTGCTTGAAGACTATTTGCTTGAACTCCCTGGTTGTTGTTTTATGTGCTTGATCATCATTGTGAAATCTTTTGAAAGATCTAATTGGAATATTGAAACTGAGTTCCATCCTGCTGTAGTGAGTTCTCCTTAAAAGCTTGGTCTTCTTTGGTCAGTCCAGGTCAGATCCTAAGTGTTGTCATGTTGCTCAACATCTTAATGAACATTATGGTATCAATTGCACAAGATGACTCTTAGTCTTCTTCTTTCTTCTCCATTTCCCATGTTCTTCTAAAGTCTTCTATTCCCATGGGAAATTCTTCTTCTTCTTCTTGATTCTTTTCCTCTTACTATCTAGTCTACCTTTTTCAATTCATCTATTCATTTCTTCCATGCTTGATTCCTCCTCTTTTATAACCATGAATCTTGACTATCTGGTTTTGGAACCTTTATTAAGAATAGATGATCTTGAGCTCATTGACATATTTGAAAAGTGTTGTTCCTCCAAAATTCTCATGAGTGATGAATTTATAGCAAAAATAAAAGAAAAGATGATTAAATCAAATGCCTTTGCTAGAATCATAAACATGATCATATCACGATCTTCTTCTTCCAAACATTCTTCATCATCTAAATCTTCTCATTCTTCTTCACCTTTCAAGTCTTATAATGACTCTTCCAGACATCATTCTCATTCTTCATCTTCTAAGTCTTATCATGATTCTTCTAAACACTATTCACATTCTTCATCTTCCAAATCTTATCATGACTCTTCTAAACATCATTCAAATTTCTCATCATCCAAGTATTCTTCTTCCACTAGGTCTTCACCTTCCTCTTCTTCACAATCTCATTCTTCTTCTACTTCTTCAAAGAGTCTTACTTCTCTTCAGAAGACATACCTTAAAGAGCAACGTGATAGTCTTTATGATGTCTCTTCCACAAAGAGTGACACACCCACCTATGATGACTATGATGATGGACAATGTAGTGATGCCCATGAAACTTCTATTCTTAAGCATCATCCTCATGGTACACTTGTGATTTCTAAGGGAGAGTCATATTGGGTAGACTGTGATGGTGATCCATATGACTCTAAATTTGAAGAATTTTTTGATGATTTTTATGAATAATACAATATTTCTATTGAGGAAGAGAAAATCTACTGCGCTGATTTCAAACGTCAAAAGAATCTCTCCTCTAAAAGTTCTCATGCTGAAAATAAAGGTTGTGCTCTCAAGAAAGATCATGTTAATATTTTACCTTTGTCTTGTGATGGTTCTCTTCCATCCTCTACTTCCTCCAATACCCATACATTTCCTAAAGCTTTTGAGTCTTCCAAATCTTTCATAAATCCTTCATCCAACAAAGATCCTAAGGCTTTCCATGCAGTTCCCTATAGTTATTCTCAAGGGCCACCTCTTAAAGAAACTCAAGCTAACCTTCACTTGGCTGCAAATACTTTCAATAATGCTAAACCTAAAGAGCCTATGCCTTTAAATGTTATAATGCCTATTTCATCTAGTCTTTTAGCATCTCCTCCAAAGTCTTCCATACAATTCCAACCTGCTTCCTTGTCCTTAGAAGTGGCTCCATGTCAAGAGGACTCTAAAAATGATAAAGAAAAGAATATAAAGAAAGATCAAGATCAAGAACCATCTATGTCATCCAATCCTGTTCATGATGTCTCTCATTCGTTTCATGGTTCTTTTGATCCTTTACGCCCTTCCTCATTCATTCCACCATGTCTTAAATCTTCTCCTAAGCAAGATCAGGCTACTACTTACACCGTTGAGCTTATTGATAATCAAAATTACCTTACCACACTTGCGCTTTCCAAAGATGATACTTCCATTAAGATTATTAAAAATGGTGTTGTTACTTCTAATGTAAAGCCTATTGAAAATCCAAAAAAAAATAACGTGCTTATGCTATCCAACGATACTTGTCAAGATCAAAGTATTTCATTTTCTTGTTCTACCACTCCATGTTCACTTCCACTTTCTTCTCTTCCTAAATCTTTGCAAGCTTTGAACAATCCTATCAAAGAAGGTGCTCCTATTCAATATGTCCAGGATCCTGTTAAAAATTCTAATGCTCACTCTAAAGATGTTGATATTCTTGGTTGTGATATAGATGCTGATGAACTTATTGATTATCCTTTTGCATCTTCCACTTCTATCCTTGGACCTCTTCCACCATTGCTAAGGACTTCACATCTGCCTTCCATCTTGGGTCCTTATGTCCCTTCACTTTCCCCTTCTAATTCTCTTAATTCATCATGCATCTTGGGTCTTTACGTCCATCCATCTCCTATCTTTCCTCAAGATCAACATAGATGCATACCCTTGAATCCCTTTCATCCACCCACCCATCTAAACTAGTCATATCCTCCTTCTTTTTCCACAAGTTCTAAGTCTTTTGGAAGTAACTTGAATGTTCAATACAAGAAAAAGAACCAATACAAGAATTCATCAAAAAAAGAAGATCAACATGTCTCCTCTAATCGACATGGGGGCATAAAGTCAAAAGAGATATCTAAGAAGAAAACTACAAGACAAGTATGGGTTCCAAAATCCATCATTGAAGATATTCTCTTTAACACATCAAAAGAAAATAAAAATTTTAAAGCTATATGGATTCCAAAGTCTCTCTTGAAAGAGTCTTATGTTGAGCAAAAAGTGAAGTTGACATTCAAGCTTCCAAAGGCTTCCACTTCATTTTTTTCCAAAAATATTCTTCCATTCCATGCGCCTGAACCACAACTTCTGCTACACATTTTCCATATTCCTTCTCGTATTCCTCCATTCACATTTGAGAATTATAACAAGCACACCAATCCTCTCTTCGAGGAGTCAGATAGCAATAATGAACCAAAATATGGTTCACACTTGGACTAGAATATGGTTTTCCTCCATTTTTCCCATCACCCTTCAAGGTGTGTATTGACATTGATCTTACCTTTCCATCTACCTTTTCACATTCCTTCCATTCATTATCCTTCCACCTTCTATCATTTTTCCTTATTTGCCTATTCCTCATGCGTCTTCCTTTCCCTATCAACATCTTTGAGCATATCATTTTGAATCCTTGGCATATCATGGTTTATCCTTTCAAGGAGCATTATCTAAAAAGCTTGCCTTCTTCCAAAAAATAAAAAATAAAAAAAATAAAAAAATGAAAACAAAAAAAGAAAAGAGATGAAAAAAATTTGAAAATGTGCCATGGTGAAAACTTGGAAACAAGCACCTTAGTAGAAAAAGTAAAGAGAAATAAATTTGTCCTATGGTGAAAACCACTCCCTTGTGGTGCCTTGGATAAGTACCATGATGAAAACCTGGCAATCAAGCATCATGTGTAGTTCTTCTACATATTTCATCCATTCATCTTCTCTCTTTGATCTTGACAATATTGACCTATACACGAACATTTGGCTATCTTCCGATGATCTTGTTTTCATTCCATTCATGTTTCACCTTCGTATTTTCCTTCATTCATTCTAGCCTTTCGCTATCCTTTTCCCCCATGGTCTTGATCTAATAAAAAAAGTAAAATACAATGCTATGAAGCCTCTTGACATGTCTACTCCTTTGGACTGAATCCTCCCTTCTTTTGCAGTGCGCTTTTGTGACTTATCCTATGCTATCCTTTCATTGCTTATCCAAATGTGCTTTACATGATAATTTTTTCCTAGCTTGGATACTCTTGAGGAGTTTGACCTTGAGGATTTCTTCCCTCCATTTGCTTTCATTCTCCTTTCCTCTATCTCATTCACCAGCTTGCTCATCCCTCTTGTTCTCCATCTTTCTAGACATTGGGACTGCACGATGTGATCTTGCTTGTGAGTTTGATGTCCATTCTGTCTAGGGGCATCCTTTGTATATATTTTATGATCTTGAAAAAATATTAAAAAAATTGATATATGATGCTGAAAAAATTCTTAAAAGCATAAAAAGTCCTAAAAAAATACAAAAAAAATTTTAAAAAATTAAAAATTAAAAAAAAAATAGAAAAAGTGCCTTGGTGAAAACCTAGAAACAGGCGCCTTGGTAGAAAAAATACAAAAAAAAAAGAAAAAAGAAAAAATTGCAATAAAATCCAAGTGGTGAAAACTTGGAAACAGGTGCTACTTGAGGCCTTTGCACCCCTATTTGTTAGTATGTGTCCTTGACACTGAACCTTTCTCCATCATGTCTTAACCTTATTTGACTTGGTTTGGAATTGGTCTTTATCTTTGTCTAGGGGGCATAACTATTCGCATAGGTCCTTTTGGTGCGTTTGTCTCTTGGGGCATTTCACAACAGGTGTTTTTCAACACTACCCTTGTGTCAAGTGTTTTTTAACACTTATCAGATGTCTTACCCAACAGTCTAGTATGATGTGACATTACTCATTTGCAGATGTGATACTCAAAGTCTGACTCTATAACCAACACACATGCACTTAAACAATCAACTCGCTTGAGATATGCTGACTTTATTTTTCTTTGTGTGCTATCTATGAAGATTTCTTTGATGAGTGGTCTCTCCCTGAGAAGTTTTCAATGATGCATAGCTAGAAGACTGAGGGTATGAGAACATGTTTTATTTCTTTATCTACTTTTGGGTATATTTTGTTGATCCTAACTGTCATGAGCATTTATGCTGGTCTTACTTGACACTATGGATTGACAAGGTATTATCCTTGACTGTTTTGTGAGTGCATGCTTCTAGCTATCCTGACTTTCATGTGTCTTGATACAAGCATAATCTTGCCATATCAAACTTAGGTGATCTCACTGCATTAGTCATCTTGACCTACATGTCTTTGATGCCTAGGTGAGATTTCCACATTTCTATCTGATAAAGATCATATTCATATCCACATAGTTATGCTAGTGTGCATTGTATGATCTTATGACGCTACCAATAATACTTGATGATGATAATTAGATGTCTATAAGCATTGTGACCTTGCAAGTTAACCACTTTCATAGTAGCTTGCATTCTTAGGTTCATCATAGTTTAGTTTTTGCATCTTGCATATGGAGAGAGCTTCTCCTTTTTATCATCTATGGACTAGTTGCTCAACTGTGCTCATTTTATGATTCTTCTTGATCATATCTTTCATTTCTGGTCTTTCATGTTACATCATTTTCTATCCATTTCAGACTCAAAACTGAAATTTGAGTCGCGTTTCCAAGTTTTCTCATTCTTCTATGCAGTTGACTGACCTTTTGAGGCATAATTCTTTGATCTTTGATGAAATTTCTTCCTTTCCATGTCTTTCAAACTTCTAGTCTTTCATTCACCCCTTTCGCTTCCTCTCTTTGAGGTTTGACTTAATCTTTATCGTATATCTTTCCCAGTCAAACCTAGTCAACCTGGGGCATATCTTCACTGTTTGATGGTTATCCTATCATGCTTCATCCTTCGATTATGATTTATTGTGACTTGATCAAGTTTATCAATTTGTTGTTCTCCTCTATCTAATTTCAATTTTGATTCCGAGGGGGCAGTACCTATCAGCTTTAATCTTTGATTCAGCTTTATCATTCAGCTCAGCTTGAGATTCTTATTTTGAGACTTGATTATCACCTAGCAGTGATGGTGGTGATTTTGTCTTTCAATTTTTATCTCCTATTTTTCAGACTTGATTATTGCCTAGCTGCGACGGTGATAGTTTTGTCTAAGGCTTGATTTGCACCTAGCAGTGACGGTGTTGGTCTTGTCTTTTGCTTATCTTTGTCCTGATGTGTTCCAAAAATGAACACACATCTGAGTTGTTTTGTGATCTCAAATCGACCTCACATCTGAGTTGTTTTGTGATCCCAGATCGATCTCACATTTCAATTCTTATTTGACTGGATGTGTTCCTAGATCGATCACACATTAGTCAAAGAGGGGAAAATGTATGCATCCTAAAATGGTCGCCTAGACTTTGGGCCCCATTTTTGTAATTTATCAAATCCCTGAATCAATATTTTCAAAAATCAACATTTTTCAAATATATCAATTTCCTTGATCAAATCATAATCAATTCAATATTTCCTAAGGTTTGAGCCTTATTTAATTTAAAAGAGAAATAAAAATAAAAATCTTATTTAATTAAGAGAACATGCTCCCTTTTAATTAATTAAAAATCTCTTTTAATTAAATAATAAAATCACTTTATCCTAAGCTTTTATTTAATTAAAAGGAATTTCCTCCCCTTTTATTTAAATAAAAAAATCTCCACTTTTCTTCTTATCCTATGTTGCACAAATAAAGCATTTAATTCTTATTTATAAAGAAAAATAAAATAAAAAATAAAAGAAAAGTACTTTTTGTCTCACATGGACAAAGTAAATGCTTCTAATTTTCTTATTGGAGGATATTTGTGCACAAGGATCAAGCTTCCATTTTTCTCCATCGTTGATTAAGTCTTTTGCCTCTTAATCTCGATCGTCCATTGATTTTTCATTCTCTATAAAAGAAGAGCTCTCTTCCTCATTTGCACACACCATACATACTTGAATTATTATGCTACAGGTTTTCTAAGTCATTGAAGCTTTTGGAGATATTCTTGCATCAAGTTTTGAAGATTTGGAGCATCATTGACATTCATCTTGCATCTACATCACATCCTAGCTTGCATCTTAGTTGAATAATCATGGTATCATTTTCTTTCATGTTTTAGATTAATCTCACATAGTTTAATTAGAGGGTTTGTAACTCTTTCATTTCCATTTTCAAAGCTTAATTGCATCTTCATTCTCATAAGATTAATTTGCATTCTCATATAGATTGGCATAGCATTGCATTCATTTGGAACCTCTCATTTTGTGGTTGATTAGCAAGGTCATGAGTTTATAGCTCTAGCTGAGAGCAATTTTACAAATCTTGCAACTCCATGCATAGAGAGCTATGGATCGATTTGTGAGGGCTCATTCTTGAGTTTTCTTGCATGTAAGGATTCATAGAAGTGTGACAACATTTTAGCACACAATAGTGACACTTATGATGATGATCTAGATGATCCTAAGGCACTTATGGCTAGAAGGATACTGAGAGAAAAAGGAAATTCAAAGGTAAACTTCATATAATATGTTTTTAATGTAACAAATTTGGCCATATTGTAGCAAGATGCCCTGACAGGAATGACAAAGATGAGAGAAGGGAAAGAAAGTACTAAGACAAGAGAAATGATAGAGACCACAGAAGGTACAAAGACTAAAAATACAAAGGTAAGAAATCTTGTTATATTGTTGAAGAGGAAACTGACAGTGAAACTAGTGAGTCTGATGAATGTGATATAGAAGTTATTTATGTTTCTATGAAAGATGATTCTGATGAAGATGAGAAAAATGCACTTATTTCATATGTGAGTAAAGGTGATAAATGGATTATTGATAGTGGTTTCTCACATCACATGACTGGTGATAAAAGTAAGTTTGAAATCTTAGATCATTACAAAGGAAGAAGTGTTAAGTTTGGTAATGATGCACCATGTCCTGTGAAAGGAAAATGATCAATAAGATTGACTGATAAGATCATATGTGATAATTCTTATTGAGTTGAAGGTCTTAACTATAATTTGTTGAGTGTTGCACAGTTAAACAATACTAGTTACCGAGTTTAATTTCATCACAGAAAGGCTAAAATATTTGATGCCACTGGTGAACTAATTGGAACTGGAGAATAGACAAGAGGTAATTTATTCTATCTAGAACTATCTGAAGAAACCTATCTATTTGCATAATTTGATGATGTATGGTTATGACATAAAAGTTTGTGTCATGTGAACTTTGACAATTTGGTAAATATTAGTAAGATGAAGAAAGTTAGAGGTTTTCCAAGATTGAAAAACCTGATAATGTGATGTGTAAATAGTGTCAATTGGAAAAAATGACAAAGTATAGTCTTAAGAGAAAGACATATACTTCTGACAATATTTTGGAATTAGTTCATACTGACCTTTGTGGACCTATGGGTGTAAAAATTTATTGCAGTGATAACTATTTCATTCTATTTGTTGATGAGTATTCTAGAATGATGATTGTAATATTTTTAAAAGAGAAATCTGATGCATTTTAGTTGTTTAAGTGATATTTGGAAAAATTTGAAAAAGAAACAGATAAAAGCTTGAAATGTTTGAGATCTGACAGAAGAGGAGAGTTTATATCAAATGATTTCAATATATTCTATAATGATAGGGGAATAAAGAGACAAAAGTATGCACCTAGGACACCTCCATAGAATGGTATAGAAGAAAGGAGAAATAGATCAATTATGGATTATGCTAAAACACTGATGATAGAGAAGAATGTTGCACAAAAGTACTAGAGAGAAGTTGTAAGTACATATGTTTATACCTTGAACCGAGTACAAATCAAGAAAGGTACAAATGCTACACCTTTTGAGCTATGGTATGGATATGCACCTAATGTGAAGTATTTTAAATTCTTTGGGAGTAAATGTTATATACTAAAAGACAATAGGAATGGAAAACTTCATGCTTAAAGTGATGAATGCATATTCCTAAAATATTCCACTAAGAGAAAAGCTTATAAGTGTTTGAATTCTAATACTAAAAAAATTATGGTAAGTGCAAATGTTAGAGTTGATGAATATGAAGAAAATAATGAAGTTGAGTGCAAGCAAGAACCTAAAGATTACAAATCTTTTGTATACATGGAAGAAGGAGAGGCTAGTAATGCACCTAAACCAGATGTCGAGGAACTACATGACCCTGTCGAACCACAACAAGAAAATTTCAAGCATCAGGAGGATGATGTCAATCATTATGAGGATGCTTCTAAGAAATTAGAAGAAGAGACAAAGAATCTACAAGATGAACCTAAAGATCAAGAAAGGAAATATGAACCTACATTGGCATAGTATGTAAGAAGACATCCTAAGCCAGAACAAATCATTAGAGGTAAAGAATCTAGAGTTACGAAAAAAATTAAGTTGAAAGATCATACATGCTTACTATGTGAGTTTGAGCCTAAATAGTAAAATATGCTTTAGAGAATGAGGAATGGATACAAGCCATGAATGAAAAAATAGAACAGATAGAGAAAAAAAAAACTTGGACACTAGTGCCGAGACCAGAAGACAAGAATTTTATTGGAACAAAATAGGTATTCATAAATAAGCTAAATGAACATGGAGAAGTCACTAGAAACAAAGCCAGGTTGGTATGAAAAGGATATGCACAAGAAGAAGGCATTGACTATGAGGAGACATTTTCCCCAGTTTCAAGATTGGAAGGAGTAAGGAGTCTACTTACATATGCATCTTATAAAGGATTCAAAGTTTATCAAATGGATGTTAAATCTACATTTCTAAATGGGATATTGGAAGATAAAGTATACATTGAACAGCTAGAAGGATTTTTTGATCCAAGCAAGAAAAATATGGTTTGCAAGATACACAAGGCACTGTATGGATTGAAACAATCTCCCAGAGCATGGTATGAGAGACTACATAATTATCTTATAAATATTGGATTTGTAAGGACAAATGCAATGACAATCTATATTTGAAGACTAAAAAAGGTAAAGGGATTTTGTTAGCTAAAATATTTGTTGATGATATCATATTTGGTGGACAAGATGCCCTATGTCAAACCTTTTCAAATGAGATGAAAAATGAATTAAAAATTTCTATGTTTGGTGAGATCAAATTCTTTGTTGGTTTGCAAGTTTATCAGATGAAGAAAGCTATCTATATTACTTAATCTAAGTATGTCAAGGAGATACTGAAAATTTTTGGTATGGAAGATTCCACAACAGTAAGTACACCTATGGCTAGTGGATAAAAATTATCAAAAATTGATGATACAACTGAAGTGAATCAAACCTTGTATAGATCTATGATTGGAAAGCTACAATATGTTGTCCATAAAAGACTAGATATTTCCCTAGCAGCTGGGATTGTTGCAATATTTTTTGCAAATCCTAAAGAGAGTCACATGATGGTAGTGAAAAGGATATTGAGATATCTAAAAGGAATAGATGACTATGGATTGTATTACAAGAAGAATGATAAGTTTGAACTAAAAATTTACACTGATGTAGATCGAACATGAAATGTGGATGATAGAAATAGTACAATTGGTGGCGCATTCTTTCTAGGAAAGAGATTAGTCTCTTGGATAAGTAAGAAACAGAATTGCATTTCCCAATCTATAACTAAATTTTTATTGGCAAGTTGATTGTACTGATGTTGATGGATTATCTAGTGTTTTCATTATGGAAACAAAGTCATATGAAGTTTTGGAGTTAGTGCATAACTTAGAAGATAAAAAATATGGCTATATGGAAGACTGGATAGTTAGCAGAGCACCAAAGGAATAGAGCATCAACACACGTGTGTATGACAGAGTTATGACATGCACCCTTGAAGATAAGCTTCTAACTTTTTAGCCATGCTATGTCTAAGAGTGCATGATGATATGAGTCAATATGAGGAAGTTACAATCAAATGAAAAGTCACAGTCAATGAGCGGTAGAACATAACAGAGTATGGAGCCGACTGTTTGTATTTTGGTTAGCAATCATAATATTGTTTTGTAAAGGCTATGCACCTATAGTATTTAGGTCATAGACATGTTAATTTGATTATATTTAAGCATGCTTGAGCCAATTCATTTGGAAGCGTTATATAGAATAGGTTAAAGGGTTGACCTAGTAAATAGTTTTGTTAGCACATAAAATTATGACATGTGCCTTTGTAATTCAGTATGGTATTAGATAAAAATTTAATTGTAGAAGAGAAGAAGTATGTGAAGAATAGTTAGAATGTTGTAGATATTTACAAGAGGATAAAGCATCAATGCATGAAAGGAACTGATTAGACAAGCAGTGTCACAACAAAAGTTCACCTTGTAGATATAGTGTGTATTTGAGATCTAGAAGGTTGTAGCCTTCACCACTTGAGCAGTGAGCTCTAGGACACTGTGTCCCCACCCCTAATAGGGTTTGACCTTTGAATAGGTCATTATAATAAAATCATTGTAAATAACAACTCCTAACAGGGTTGCTAGATCTTCTAGCAGGGATCATAAAACACTAGTGTAGTTCTTAGTGGGTGTCAATTCCCACCAGGGTTTTTACCTATTTGGGTTTCCCCGTAATCATATTTGGTGTTATGTGTTATTGTTGTTTATCTTATTTTATTTAATATTCAATTTGGTAAATAAGAAATAAGGTTAAGATTCAAGAATTCAAAAAAAGTAATATTATATAGAACACTGATTCACCCCCCTCCCCCCTCTCAGTGTTCCCATTCCTAACAATTGATATCAGAGCTTTGGTCCTTTGAAGAAAATTTTAACCACTTGAGGAGATTATGGGTTCAGAAGACATGAAACATCTGAAAAAAATATTGAAGCAGCTCTTGAAGACCTAGATAGATCTGAGAAAGAAATTGAAGAACTGAAAGAGAAGGTTAGTGGTTCTTAAGAAATCATCAAAAGATTAAAAAAGGATTTGAAAGATTGTTCTACAAGTGACTTAGGGATAATGATAAAAAACCTTAATGAAGAAAATACATCTTTGAAGGATCAGATTGAAGAGTTAGATGAAAAAATATGTAACAATCAAGAAGCCTATGAAGAATAGGTCAAAGAAAACAAGCAGTTGGATGAAGAATTGAGATAGGCAAACATGAAAATTTTGGAACTAGAAAACATCAAGAATAAAGTAGAATCTGAATTGATTGAAGCAAAGAATCATATAGACAAGTTGCACACAATCAAGGACTTAATAGATTCACAATTGTATGCTCAGAAGCTAAAAGGAGATACCAATGGTATTGGATTCAATGAATCTCAAGTTCAGATTGATGCTGTGTGAGATAGAATGAAATCTTCTATAGAAACCAAGAAGACTAATGATCATAGTAAAGTTCCAGTAGAACCATCTAAAGATGAGCGCAAGCTAATCAACAAAATTTGTTATGCCTATAACAAGCATGGACACATAGCAAAAGATTGTAAAGAGGTAAGACTTTTCAATGGTTATTGTTATTCATGCAATAAGTTTGGACATAGAGCTATGAATTGTAGATCAAACAAAAGAAATCAAAATCAAAAAAATTAGAGAAGTCATCCACAACAAAATATGAGAAATCTTTAGAACATTACATGTCAAATATGCAACTATAATGGATATACAGCTAGACAATGCAGTATAGTAACTAACATCAATGCATCGAAGACCATAATGTGTGTGTGAAAATTGTACCTGATCTGTAGACACAACACTTTAGTAAAACATTAGAGGTTAGCTATAATAAAAATCATGCAAAATTGAAATCTAATTTAACCAAGCGATTTACTACCTTCTAGTAGGTGCGAGATTAATGTTCTTAGATTGTTATCGAGATTAGTGACCTAGACGACACCTAAATGAAGGATTTGAATGCAAAACTGATATGAAATATGAATACAATTAAGCTATCTTTTTGGATTTTCTATGCAATAAGAATGATAAAAACTTGATATGAAATCTATGATATGTAAAAATTGATATGCTATGAATTGATCTAACAATGATATAATATGAAAACTAAATGAATGTAAAAAAAAAAAGATTGATCTCACAATAGCCTTGATTTGTAATAAGCTTTGATTCTCCAAATTCCAATTCTCCAGCGTGATTGTGCAAATTTGTGGATTTGAGAGAGATGAATTATGAAGAGTTGAGCCTTGGTTTTATAGAAATCCAAGGCTTTGGAGGTGCATGGAAAAAAGCCATAAATCACTCAAATAACTCAGGTTGATTTTTGAGTTATTTTTAAATAAAGATAATTAAGTCACAAAAATCATGCAAAAGCACAGTTCAACTCGAATTAGAAGTTTAGATCAACTTTAAAACTCAAAAAGATGTTGAGTTTCAAAAAGCTAACAACTTGCATTGATTTTCCAATTTGAGTTTAACTGGTCCTTGAATGTGCACATGGATAATTATGATTTAATAAATAAATAAAGTGATTTATTCTCAACTTAACTGCTTTTTGAAATAAAATAATTAATTTATGGGTTAGTTAACTATTTTATCAAATTTTTATTAAAAATTATATTATTAAATAATGACAACTTGCTTTAATTAATTAAATAAGAATTTAATCAATTATTCATAGGATATTGGATTTATTGTCAAAATTAAATAATATAATTAATAATAGATAGAATTAAATTTAATTACACAATTAAGTGGCAAGATATTAAATCTAATTAATTAAATATGAAAATATTTAATTTATCAAACTTAGGATAAATGTGATTTATCACCAAATAATCATTAAATTAAAGATAATTAGATAAATTAGGAATATTACTAGGAATATTCCCTGATGCAGAATTTATGATAATCAATTATGATTCGATGATGTTTAGATGTGCCTTAGGTTAGGACTTTGATGTCGATTTCATTCGAATTATTGATATAGAAGGTTAATAAACATATAGCCCATTTTTGGGGTATTACATTTTGCCCCTCTTTGAATTACTGTGTGAAGCGCAGTGGTTCAAAGAAAGTTTGTGTTTGATAAAGATATGAAACTGATGTTTGAAATTGATAATTGATATGAGATAGAAGCTAATTGATATTGATTTGATATGAAGATAATAGGTCCTGAATGACCAAAGATAATGTTCACTATAATAGAAAATGAACCTATGATTGTGAAAAAGTGTCAAAACGTCTGATTCCAAACCTTAGGATTGCAAAGAAGTGAGTGACCAGTTCTAGACTTGATTGTCTTAGCAGAACTAGCAGGTATCACATCCGAATCCTTCAGTTGCCGAAGAACCAAGGAAAGAACACTATGATCCGATGGTTGCAAAAAATTGATACAGTTTACAAGATTAGGAAAATACCAAATTGATATGGATCTTGATGAATTTGATATGCCCCAAGTGATGATAGATTTGCCTCGAGTGATGAGGACTTTTGATGAATCAATAACTAGACGTGGTTGTTGTCTTGATTACTAAGGAAGATATGATTTCCATAAAGATATGATTTCAAATTTGATTACACACTTTGAATGATATGCAATACCATGCCCCCTTCGGGATTAAAATTGAAATCTGACAAGAAAAAGTTAGTGTTGATAGTTTAGAAGCATGTTAATTGATTTGAGAAGTGGTTAAACACGTCTGGGAACGCATTGTGCATCATTGAAAGGTCCCAAAAGACCAAGTTTGACTAGGTCAAACCATGAGTTGACCATTGTTGACCAAGTTGAAATTTTGATAGTTTGATGGTAGATAATCAGTTAAGTTGAATACTAGATTTTTGTGATGATCGAAGGTTGATTATGCAAGTAGTTAATAATATGAATGATCTTAGATTTTGATTTTGATCCCGAAAAGGGATTCTACTTGCTATTTCATTGGAGGAACCTTCGAGTGGGATTCAACTCTTGTTAGATTGGAAGAGGTGATTGAAGAATTGTTTAAGCATTGAAGTTCATTTAGTCACTGTGAGATCATGCAACATGCAAAATGCAAAGACACATGCAGTATGAAATGCAACCTAAGACCTAGGACCTAGTCACTGATCATATGTCAATTTGTTATCATCATTGAACTTTTAGGTAACCGGATAAATCAATACAATGCCCACTAGCCATGAAACCATAGACATGAATATCGATTTGCATGCGCAAGAATCAATACAACACCCACTGGTCCAAAACAACGATGGACATATGAATATTGGTTTTATTTTTGGAATGTCGGATTAGATATAAGCACCAAGGCACAAACACTAGGATGACCTGAATATCATGTCCATTTTGATATAGCAATTTGTATAAGCATCAAAACATAAACATCGTGATGACCTAAATATGCCTTGCATGACAAACACATCAAATAGTCAAGAGATCATTCCAAATCCAGTGTGAATTACCTGTAGTGACCCTTTATCATTCACATCCTTAGGTAAGATTGTGTTTCACAGGAGGAGAAAGAACTTAGTCAAAAAGACAATAGTTAGATCAAACCTCCTTGAATCACCCAGGTATCAATGGTTGAGGTACGCATGGCCATCCAATTCAAGATAGAGGCTCTTACAGTCGGACAACATTTCAATCCAAAATTTCCAAAGTTGTTAGATTTTCACATACAAGCAGAAGACAAAGAAAAGATTATGCCCCTAGTCATCACTCTCTAAATTTTGTAAAGGACATCATCGAAGAGCTCAAAGGGACACAATATGCAAAAATCTCAATGCGAATCAGTAAGCATACAAGGAGATAAAAGCATGTAAAAAAGCATAGATTGTTTTCAGTTTGTGTTTGATGTTGATTGCGTTGTTGTAGATGCAAAATCCTTTCTGGAGACAAGACTGACTGACTGACTCACATGAAGCTTCAAAAGACTTTGACTAGATATGATACATCTTAGATACGTCAGAGACCATAGGATATGACATTGATTGCCCCCAAGTTTGAACATTGATAGGATACAGCCACTTGAGCAAATTGGTGTACAAACTGACTTATTGAAAACAAACTAGGAGATATGTACAAACTAAAGCAAGACTGAAAGCTGGGAAAGACCAAGATTGCACTGATAGATGGAGCATTTTGAAACAAGTGGTGCTCATTTGCCAGGTTTTCACCATCTTGGCAGAGATTCTATTTTTGCTACCAAGGCGCCTGTTTCTAGGTTTTCACCAAGGCACTTTTTTTCTTTTTATTTCATTTTTTTGTATTTTTCATTTTTTAATTTTTTTTTGAATTTTTGATATTTTTTAAATTTTTTTGTGAATCATCAAGGTGCCTATTGCTAGGTTTTCACCAAGATGTTCATTTTTTTAGGACATTTTCCAATTTTTAAGATTTTTTCAGGATATTTTACCATAGACTGAATGCCTTAGGCATAGAATTTCTTCAGATGGAGAACGTTGATTGGTTCTCAGAGCTGTTCTCCTTCAGTTGTTGAGAGTTGATAGGTGCCAGAGCCAAAAGTAGCAGTGATTACAAAGGGACCCAGCCAATTGGGTTTGAACTTCCCCTTGCATTCTCGATGTGATTGATTTTTAGGATTCTCTCTCAAAACTAGATCGCCAACCTGAAATTCTCTGTGTCTGACTTTCTTGTTGTAGCCTCTAGACATTCTCTTCTGATATACTCTGAGATGATCATATGCTACTTTTCTGCGCTCATCTAGTAGTTCAAGTTCTTCCAACCTAGACACTCTGTAGTCATCATCAGTTACTAGACCATGCATTCTGATTCTTAGTGATAGGATTTCAACCTCAATAGGTAGTACCACCTCAGACCCATAAACTAAAGTGAAAGGTGTAGCCTCTGTAGGCATTTTGATACTTTTTCTATAGGCCCATAGAGCTATATTAATCATGAGATGCTTGTTCTGATACTTGTGCTGATACTTATTCTAATACTGGTTCTAATACTAGTTCTGATACTCGTTCTGATAGTGGTTCTGATACCAGTTCTGACACTGATTTTGATACTTGTTTTGATACTAGTTCTGATACTTGGTATACTTGATAACATATTTTTCCATTGCAAACTCCCAAGCAAGATCATATCGTGCGGTCCCAATGTCTAGCAAGGTGGAGAACAAGAGGGATTGGCAAGCTGGTGGAAGAGATGGAAGACAAGAGAATGAAGGAGAATGAAGGGAATAAATCCTCAAAGGAAAAATCCTCAAGAATACCCAAGCTAGGGAAAAATTATCATGTAAAGCACATTTGGACAAGCAATGAAAGGCTAGCATAGGATAAGTCACAAAAGTGTAATGCCAAAGAAGGACAGGATGCAGTCCAAAGGAGTAGACATGTTAAGAGGCTTCATAGCATCGTGTTTCACTCTTTTTTCATTTTTTTATAGATCAAGACCAAAGGGGAAAAGGATAGTGATAGGTGAAAATGAATGGAGGAAGATGGATATGAAGGCTAAACATGGAAGGAATGAAAGCAAGATCATCATTAGACAACTCACAAAATAGCCAAATGTTCATGTATAGGTCAACCTTGTCAAGATCAAAAAGAGGAGATGGAATGGATGAAATATGTAGAAGAACTACGCATGATGCCTGATTGCCAGGTTTTCATCATAGTACTTATCCAAGGTGCCACAAGGGAGTGGTTTTCACCATAGGATGAATTTATATCTCTTTACTTTTGCTACCAAGGTGCCTATTTCTAAGTTTTCACCAAGGCACATTTTTAATTTTTTTTTATTTTTCATTTTTTTTTGAATTTTTGGAAGAAGGCAAGCTTTTTAGATAGTGCTCCTTGAAAGGATAAACCATGATATTCCAAGGCTTCAAAATGATATGCTCAAAAATGCTAATAGGGAAAGGAATATGGAAGAGAAAAATGGAGGATAGGGTTTTATGTAAAGCGAGTGAGGTTGGAAGATAGGAGGAATAGAAAAATGAGGAAAAAGGATAGAAGGTAGAAGGATAATGAATGGAAGGATTGTGAAAGGGTAGATGGAAAGGAAGGCAAGATCAACATCGACACACACCTTCAAGGGGGGTGAGAGGATGGAGGAATTGTGAATGAAGGAATATGGCGAATGGATATTAGAGGTTGTGGTTTAGGCGCATGGAATGGAGGAATGCTTTTGGAAGAAGATGAAGTGGAAGTCTTTGGAAGCTTGAATGTCAATTTCACTTTTTACTCAACCCCAGACTCTTTCAAGAGAGACTTTGGAATCCATATAGCTGTAGGCTTTTCATTTCTTTTTGGTAATTTGGAGAGAATATCTTTAATGATGGATTTTGGAACCCATACTTGTCTTGTAGTTTTCTTCTTAGATATCTCTTTTGACTTTATGTTTCCATGTCTGTTAGAGGAGACATGGTGATCTTTTTTTGATGGATTCTTGTATTGCTTCTTTTTTTCTTATTGAACATTCAAGTTACTTCCAAAAGACTTGGGACTTGTGTAAGAAAAAGGATATGACTGGTTTAGATGGGTGGGTGGATGAAAAGGATTCAAGGGTATGCATCTATGTTGATCTTGAGGAAAGATAGGAGACGGAGGGACGTAGGGACCCAAGATGGATGATGAATTAGGAGAGTTAGGAGGGGAAAGTGAAGGGACATAAGGACCCAAGATGGAAGGTAGACATGAAGCCCTTAGTATTGGTGGAACAGGTCCAAGGATGGAAGTGAAAGATGCAAAAGGATAATCAATAAGTTCATCAGCATCTATATGACAACCAAGGATATCAACATCTTTAGAGTGAGCATTAGAATTTTCAATAGAATCGTGGACATCTTGAATATGAACACCTTCTTTGATAAGATTGTTCAAAGATTGCAAAGATTTAGGAAGAGTAGAAAGTGGAAATGAACATGGAGTGGTAGAACAAGAAGATGGAAGACTTTGATCTCTACAAGGATCTTTGGATAGCATAAGCACATAATTTGTCTCTTGATTTTCAATAGGCTTAACATTGGAAGTAACAACACTATTTTTACCAACCTTAATGGAAGTATCATCTTTGGAAAGCGCAAGTGTAGTAAGGTCATTTTAATTGTCAATAAGCTCAACAGTGTAAGTAGTAGCCTGATCTTGCTTAGGAGAAGACTTAAGACATGGTGGAATGCATGAAAAAGGGTGTGCAGGATCAAAAGAACCCTAAGGTAGATAAGAGACATCATGAAAAGGAGTGGATGACATGCAAGCTTCTTGATCTTGATCTTTCTTTACATTATTTTCTTTATCATTAGAGTCCTCTTGACATGGAGCCACTTCTAAGGACAAGGAAGCATGTTGGGATTGTATGGATGACTTTGGAAGAGATGGTGAAGGACTAGCTAAAGTAGGCATTGTAGCATATGAAGGCTTAGGCTCTTTAGGTTTATCATTATTGAAAGTATTTGCAGCCAAGTGAAGGTTAGCTTGATTTTCTTTAAGAGGTAGCCCTAGAGGATAACTGTAGGGAACCACATGAAAAGTATTAGGGCTTGTGTTGGATGAAGGTTTTGTGAAAGATTTAAAAGACTTGGAAGCTTTAGGAAATGTATGGGTATTGGAGGAAGTAGGGGATGGAAGGGAACCATCACAAGATAAAGGTCCAACATTAAAATGATCTTGCTTGAGAGTGTAATCATTATTTTCAGCAGGAGAGTCCTTAGGAGAAGGACTCTTATAATATTGATGCTTCAAGCTAGCATGATGCATTTTATAGTCCTCAGCAGTAGTAGATGGATCATAATCAAGGTATTGTCCACAAAAGCCATCAAAGTCTCTTTTAAAATTAGAATCATATGGATCACCATCATGATCTATCTAATGTGACGGCCCATTTGTAGTAAGCAGGAACACACGATGAGGAGGACTCTTACGAACAGAGGTGTCATAGGTATCATTATATTATCTGTCATCATAGTCATCATAGTCTTCAAAGCTAGATGTGTCACTCTCTATGGAAGAGGTATCATAAGGGTTGTCACATTGCTCACATTTTGTCCAGAGGCATGGTGACATGTACAAGTCTTTATCAAATCGAAAGGAGCATAGAGTTTCCATGGAGAACTCTTTAGGTTTCTTTTCTTTCTCAAGTTTGTCAAGCTGGACTTGCATAGCTTGCAGCTACTTCATCATAGTGGTGATTAGAGATTCTTCCTCTTGTGTACTGATTCTTTGAGACGTGTACTAATTTTCAATAGCTATTGCTCTGTTCTTGACACAGTGATTTGTTCAACAGATTCTGGAAATAGGCTGAAAAAGCTAATTATCTGGCAATTTTGACAATTTTCTGACAACTTTTCAAAATTTTCCCAAATGACTTTTTGCAAACTCGTACAACAATTGGTAGGCAATGAAACGATAGTTGAAAAACTCGTATGATAGTTGCAAGTAGGATTTTGACTTTTAGAATTTGCTGGCATGAAAACTCATATGACACTGGGTACTCAATCATACGACATATGGGCAGTAATGAAATGACACTTTGAGAAAACTCGTATGACTTTCTAACCTCCTGAGATGACTTTTGACTCTAGAAAAGGATTTTACTTCAGATTTTGCAAATTTTGAGTTTTCAGATTTGAATTGTTTGCAAATTTCAATGTCCAGATTTTGAGGATTGTAACAGATTTGTCCGTTTTGAATAACCAGATAGATAAACAAGCACGCAAAACAACAAGCAAGTGATTTCAAGCATGTCTGAAAATAATGAACAAGGGAAAAAGCAACCTTGTGCATGAACAATCAAGTGACTTATTTGTTCTAATCCTCAGAAGTGCTAATTGTGTATGTTCCAAAAATGTTTTGCAATAACGCACATATACCCTATAAAATGAAAATTTGGCCTCGCTAGGGTTTTTAGTAATGGTTTGACTCTACAACTTTTATGATCCAAAGGGGTGAACTCCAATCCCGGTGCACCAGGGTTTTGACACAGTCCAAGAACTTAATCTTCAGGAGCTGCTAGGGAGATCTGATAACCCAACAATGAACCATACCCATGGAGATTTCTTCCACAAGGACATTTATATAGCGGCTGTCACTACCACGGCAAAAATGGCTATTACCACTTGAGGTTCCATCAACGCATTTTACCCTATGAAGGGATTGTCTACTATGGTTAACCCTCTCTAAAGGTGACTCACAATAGTATACCACAAGGGGACTTAGCTCCAGATCCAAGGTTTTGATGCCTCTTCATTTTTAACTCAAACAAAGCAAGCAGATTAATCCAACACGCTAAGACAAAGTTTGTCTCACCAAGGTCTATGATATCAACCCCACGTGATCTATCAACCCCTCTGGAGAGAGAATGTATCAATCAATAAGGGAAGATACACTAACCAATTTTTATTCACCAAAGCTTGTGATGTCTACCCTACATGATCTATCAACCTCTCCTAGGAGCGAATGTATCGATCAATAAGAGAAGATGCACTAACCAAGTTGAATGTGAAATGCACTAAGTATCCTCCCTACCTACAAGGATTCTATCATCAAGAAGGATTTCACTAGGAATCCAATCTCTCAAGAATCATGAATAGTGGTCATAGGGCCTAATTACTATGTGAGCACAGATGTATGTTTCCAAAAGCAAATCTACGAAAAGTATCCAAAAAGAAGAAAGAGGAAAACTTAACGCTTAAAGAAAATATGAGATGATTCCACATGGTGGAACACTTAACACCTCACACAAGCTAAAAATGAGTCCCCAACTTAGAAAACAAGTGAGTTCCTAAAAGCACAAAAGGGTTGCCAAGTGGAACACTTAACCCTTCTGTCCTGTTGACCCCTCCCCTTTATGGCACTGAGATTGCAACCATGGGGTGGAATGAGGGGCTGGTAGATTAGCGAGTCCAATAACCCAAGATAGCAATCAAGATCAATCACAAGTATCTGAGACTACTTAATGAATCCTTAAGGGGTCACAACCTAGTATCAATTATGCAAGTGTGTAAAACAAAAGCATGAAAAGAATCACCCAAACTAAACACAGAAGAGATTTATTTTAAGGCCAAATTGAAATTTTATTAGATGAAGGAGAATACCTAGGATCCCCACAATGCGCTTAGTAGATTTTACCTAATTTTTAACAATTCTTGTTGAGCTTTTCCATGCAAGCAAGTGACGAACTCTCTAACAAGCAAACAAGCAAACAAGATATGCAAAATATATTCAACTTATGAAAACCATAGGGTTAGCTCTAAAAATCAATTATTATTAGCAATAATAATCAGCAATTAACCCAAATGACAACTCATATCATTCATTGAACCATGTAAAAAAATAAGTGCATACCCATCACAAAACTTTATTTTTTTTGCTGCATTTGACCTAGTCAAAAAGATCTAATTTTTTTTTTATGATTTTGGCCACAAAAATAGAAATTAAAAACAAAGACCCCTACTAAAAAGTAGAGAGATTTTCAAAAATGTAAAAATTTTAGAAAAATCTCTTCATTTGTGCCCTAGAGAACCATTTTATCAAAACAGACCAGTTTTTGTAAATTGACTATTTGAGCTATTATATTGCATCCAAATTTAAAATACAAAGAATGGACCCCCTATAGAATTTAAAGATATTTTTGAAAATATAGAAATTTCCAAAAAATATGCTGATTTGCATCAAATATTAATTTTTTTTGGAATTTCAAGAAAAAATTATTAAAAATTCAAAACATCTCCAAAAATTCTAAAATTTTCACTGTAGCTTCCTTGATATGTGTCCAACCTACAAAAAAAATTTAGGGCAAAAATCCAAGCTATATGAGAGATAAAATTAAATCTTTGAAACTTTAAGGTTTTAGCTCCCCCAAAAAAATCAAAACTAGTATGTAAAGGTGGGTTGTCCCACAGTGGGCACCAGAAATGTGTGTGTGAAAATTGTACCTAATCTGTAGACACAACACTTCAGTAAAACATTAGAGGTTAGCTATAATCAAAATCATGCAAAATTGAAATCTAATTTAACCAAGCAATTTACTGCCTTCTAGTAGGTGCGAGATTAATGTTCTCATATTGTTATTGAGATTAGTGACCTGGATGACACCTAAATGAAGGATTTGAATGCAAAACTGATATGAAATATGAATGCAAGCTATTTTTTTGGATTTTCTATGCAATAAGAATGATAAAAACTTGATATGAAATCTATGATATGTAAGAACTGATATGCTATGAATTGATCTAACAATGATATAATATGAAAACTAAATGAATGTAAAAAAAAAACAAGATTGATCTCACAATAGCCTTGATTCGTAATAAGCTTTGATTCTCCAAATTTTAATTCTCCAACGTGATTGTGCAAATTTGTGGATTTGAGAGAGATGAATTATGAAGAGTTGAGCCTTGGTTTTATAGAAATCCAAGGCTTTGGAGGTGCATGGAAAAAAGCCATAAATCACTCAAATAACTCAGGTTGATTTTTGAGTTATTTTTAAATAAAGATAATTAAGTCACAAAAATCATGCAAAAGCACAGTTCAACTCAAATTAGAAGTTTAGATCAACTTTAAAACTCAAAAAGATGTTGAGTTTCAAAAAGCTAACAACTTGCATTTATTTTCCAATTTGAGTTTAAATGGTCCTTGAATGTGCAAATGGATAATTATGATTTAATAAATAAATAAAGTGATTTATTCTCAACTTAACTGCTTTTTGAAATAAAATAATTAATTTATGGGTTAATTAACTATTTTATCAAACTTTTATTAAAAGCTATATTATTAAATAATGACAACTTGCTTTAATTAATTAAATAAGAATTTAATCAATTATTCATAGGATATTGGATTTATTGTCAAAATTAAATAATATAATTAATAATAGATAGAATTAAATTTAATTACACAATTAAGTGGCAAGATATTAAATCTAATTAATTAAATATGAAAATATTTAATTAATCAAACTTAGGATAAATGTGTTTTATCACCAAATAATCATTAAATTAAAGATAATTAGATAAACTAGGAATATTACTAGGAATATTCCCTGATGCAGAATTTATGATAATCAATTATGATTCGATGATGTTTAGATGTGCCTTAGGTTAGGACTTTGATGTCGATTTCATTCAAATTGTTGATATAGAAGGTTAATGAACATATAGCCCATTTTTGGGGTATTACACATAAGGCCTCTAGTCATTTGTCACTCATGCAAAAATACTGGACACATCTCAAGGTTCTGTAGATTAAAAGCACAGAGATAAGAAAGCCCTGAAAAGTCAAAAGGATCAATATTGGATGAAGTAGGAGAAGTAAATTTTTTGAAAGCTACAGAAGATGTGAGCTTGATTTGGAAGGAAGAAAAGTCATACAATGTTGGTGAAATAGTTGAGGATGCATCCACAATGGATGCACCTCCTATTTATGGTTAAATGACCTTCATGGTCATAGGTGGAGCTATATTAGCTCTAGACCCTTGCGGGGCTGGTATACTCACCCTTAGAGTATGCGCCTTGGACTAAAATTAGTTGGAGACTATTTGATGTGGTATGCAAGAGTGTACTACCTGAGTGTTAGCAAAAAGAAGAACGAAATTCACATTTGAACTCTGTGTTTACAGAAAGCATTAATGGAAAAATTCTACTTTATAGTCATTGGAGATTCACTAAAGACTCATTTGCAATCGAGATTAAGCTCTTGGAGATCATAGGAGTAGTAGAAGTTGAAGTTGTGAAGCATTGCAATTGAATTTATCACCGAAGAAAGAAGATTGATTGTTGGAAGCCCTAGTTCAGATGTGACAATCCGAAAACCCTTTGAAACCTATAAAGCAATAAACCAAGTCATGGCTACACCAGTTGTGTTTGATATTTATGAAAGGAAAATATATGTTTTTAAGAGGTATCCCTTTAAGTCCACCCTACATGACCTAGAAGGAGCCTTTTCTAGAACCCCAATGGGCGTTATGCACGTAGAAGACTTACACACATACATTTACTTTAAAAAGGAACCAGTAGGACTCGATAGAATCAGGGCGCACATGGAAACCATGATGAATCCAGACAAGACATTCATTGATGAGTTCATGTAGTTGGAAGGTAAACCCATTATAGAGTATGCTACAGCCCATGAGTTCTATGAATCTAAATGGACAAGATCTTATTGAGAAGAATTCATGATGACCTATTCTGGATAGGTGAAGTTCCAGTTCACATAACCTTAGACCTAATCCATGAAATGACTGGATTACCCAAGACTAGCACCATCCTTCCCATTGGTAAGGATGTTAGAAAATTGGTTGAACAATCCTGCAAATCTTACAGTGATAAGCGTGGCATGAAAATTGGGCTGATTGAGGAGAAAGACTTCAAATTGATGTCCATGATAGTTGGATACAGGTTCCAACATGCCAACAGGGTCAATAGTGTGTCTGCAACCACTATTCTTGCAACCATCAGAATTGTAAAGGATAATGGAGAATTCAATTTGTGTGAAATATTGCATGCATAATTAATGGACAACATGAGGGCTATAAAGCATGACAAGACCAAGATATTCAGATTTGGGTCACTGATCATCTATATGTACTTTCATATAGTTGGAAAAGTTTTAGATTTATACCTAGATAAGAACATGCCTACAATGCCACAAATATCACTTAAGGCATCAATAGAGAGTACTTTGAGAGATTATATGGAGTTAGAGTTAAAAACATTCAGGATAAAGATGTAAATGAGGTATAGGTACCTGAAAGCATTATTGAGATATACAAGGACAACATTTGTTTTATGGTTGAAACAGACATTACTTGTATGGAGGCTATTGAGCCTAGAACTAAGTGGATTCATCCACTTAGCTATGAAGTGGAGGAGAAAGTTTTGGAAGCATATGCACAAGTCCTCCTTACAGTGCCCAGGGATCCAAATGAGACTAGATGGGGAACATATGAGGAAAAGACCAGATACGTAGACACAGTCCTAAATAGTGCTACAACCAAGAGGAAAGCCACCAAAATTACCTTTGAGATTTTTAAGATCTGTGGTGTGACCCAAGAAGACCTAGATAAAGCTAGAGAAGAAAAGATAGCTATGTAGATTGAGAGTGCATCCTCCATGGAAGATAAGACAGAGAAGATAGATAATCCCAAGATAAAGAAAGTAAAAGTTGAGAAAACTAATGATCTAAAAGAAAGGGAGAGTAAGATAGATGATATCAGTCTTGTGCCCATAGATACAATTGATATGGAGTCCACAGAAACATCTCCTAATATTCCTAAGAGGAAGAAGTAAACTACCTCAAGCCACCCTTCAAGAAGAGCCACAAGAAGAAAAGTCAAGAATATACAACCACCTCCTTAGGTAGGATTTCTACCAAGTTTACAAGTGTTGAGATCCAGAGTGGTAGATGAAGGTAGACTTGATCAGATATCAAAGTTTTATGATAGATATCATGAGATTGACAAGTATGAGATCCATGATATGTTGATCAAACATATGATAAAATTCAAGAAAATTGTGCTAGAACTGAAGGAGTGATTCCGGATAGAGTTTGGGAAATATTGGATACTTTGAAAAGACAAGCTAGTGAAGAAGACTTTAGAAACATAGAAAAGACACTAAATGACAATTTTCCAGTATGCTCAATTGAAGAGAAGACCTTTTTGTTGAACTTAGTAAAGCCGCATGTCAGAACTAAGATGAGGACATTGCACATAATGAACAAAGATTATGAGATGATAACCAAGGAAACATAAAAAGCCTTGAGAAGGTGTTTTTAGAACAATGCAAGCAACCACCATCTGCACCCATAACCCAAGCACCTATTGAGAAATACAAAGTATCTAAGGTCACAAATGCATCTATGATAGGTCCACAGGCCTCAACACCCACAGTAACAGTACCCAAAGAGGCAATCGTATCTGCACCCATGCCTAAAGTCAAGAAAGACACAATAATGATAGATAATGTTGAGATATCCATGGCGGCCATAGATAAAGACTTGGATGAGTTTGAAGAGTCACTTATGAGCACTGAGGAAGTAGAAATTATTTGTGGTGATGATTTAATGAATCAACAAGAGGAAATTCAAATTGAGGACTTAACAGGACAAGAGGAAGAAGAGGGGAAAGAAGAAGAAGAGAAAGAAGATGAAGAGGAGAAGGAAGAAGAAATAGAAAAGAAAGATGAACATGTGATTGTAAAGATTGAGGTAATGGATATCAGTCAAAGTTCACTCCTTACCGCAAAACCATCAGCATCATTTTTGTCAAGTTTGACTCTGGACACTACAAGGTTGGACTCTTGGAGAGAAGACCTGATCAAGATCAATGTTCTTGCTATGGTGAAGGCCAAAGAAAAACAAGTGATGAGAAATACTTTATTTTTTGAGTCATTAAATATCTTGAACATTCTATTGCCAATAGAAAAGAAGGTAACAAAAGTGCATTATGTGGATGATGTCGGTACCATCCTAATAAGCTTCAAAGCTAACTTTTCTAGCCTAGAAGAATCAGCAACTATGATAGCAGAAGTGAATTATCTCAAGAAGGGATTGAATGAGCTAACTACAAATTTTTCATTTGACCTTAAATCTCTTCAGGTTGGTCAAGCTTTATTGAAAGAAACTACAACAAAAGGAAGGAAAATCATAGCAGATTGCATGAACCAAGACAAGTTGTCTGCAAATCTCTACAAGAAAATCCAAGAAGTAGAAGTTGTGATAGAAGTGAGGAAATCAGTAGAAGATCCTTCCTCTGATGTAAATATGTGTAACAATGTGTACCAAGGACAAGTGGACAAAATAGAGAAGGCAGAGAAATAAATGTCCAAGATAAGGGCAAGGCAATCACAGCTAAGAAATGCTCTTGTTCCCTCATTAAATGTACTGAACTAGAACATCAAGGAGATCGATGCCACTATGGTGACATATGATCAAGGTCCTAGTTCAGATTTGGAGAATATGGAGAAGTTGACATATTATTTGTGCACCCATCTCCAGACAATAGACACATTGAAGAAGTTTTGGAGGAATGATATTACAAACCTTCAGATAGCCTACCTAGATGTATTAACTATGTATGTACTTGAGGATATGTTTTTTGAGAACCTTTGTCATTAATGTCAAAGGGGGAGTATAGAATATAAAAGAGATAATATGGAGTTTTGTATATGATATAGTACATAGTGAAAGGGGAGATATAAGTTAGAGTATGTATTAGAAAATTTTGTACAAGGTTACAGTTAGTAAATTCACCATATTCCTTTGTTGCCATAAATGAAAAAAGGGGGAGATTGTTGGAAAGTTGACTATAATGATGTAGATAACTTTTCTAGTGTTGTCATTATGACAAAAAAATCATATGAAGTTTTGGAGTCAGCGCATAACTTAGAAGATCATAAATATGGCTACATGGAAGACTAGACAGTTAGCAGAGCAGGAGAGGAACAAAGTATTAGCGCATGTGCGTATGATAGAGTTATCATATGTTCCCTTGAAGATAAGATTATAAGTGTGTATTCATGCTATTTCTAAGATCACATGATGATATGAGTCAGTATGAGGAAGTTATAGTCAGATGAAAAGTCATAGTCAGTGAGCGGCAAAACAAAATAGAGTATGGAGCTGACTGTTTGTATTTTGGTTAGCAATCATAATATTGTTTTTTAAATGCTATGTGCCTATTTTATTTAGGTCATAGACATGTTAATTTGATTATATGTAAACACACTTGATCCAATTCATTTGGAAGCATTGTATGTAATAGGTTAAAGGGTCGACCTAGTAAATAGTTTTGTTAGCGCATATAAATCTAACATGCACCTTTGTAATTTAGTATGGTATGAGATAAAAAGTTAATTGCAGAAGATAAGAAGTATGCGAAGAATAGTTAGAATGTCATAGAGCTTTACAAGAGGATAAAGCATCAGCACATCAAAGGAACTAATCTGACAAGCAGTGTCACAACAATAGCTCACCTTGCAGATATAGTGTGTATTTGAGATCCAGAGGGTTGTAGCCTTCACCACTTGAGCAGTGAGCTCTAGGATAGTGTGTCCCCACCCCTAATAGGGTTATTATAAAAGACTCCTAATAGGGTCTGACCTTTGACCAGGTCACTATACTAAAATCATTGTAAAGACCAACTCCTAACAGGGTTGCTAGATATTCTCATAGGGATCATAAAACACTAGTGTAGTTCTTAGTGGGTGTCAATTCCGACTAGGGTTTTTACCTATTTGGATTTCCCCGTAATTATATTTTGTGTTATGTGTTGTGGTTGTTTATCTTATTTGATTTAATATTCAATTCAGTAAATAAGCAATAAGGTTAAGATTCAAGAGTTTAGAAAAATTAATATTATATACAACACTAATTCACACCCTCCCCCCTCTCAGTGTTTCCATTCCTAACAAGATGAGTATGTAGTAGCAGCAGTGAATTGCTCAAATTTAGTGTGGATCAAGAAATTGTTAAAAGGTATAAAGGAGGGAACCACTGAGCTAGATGTTATTTTCTATGATAACACAAGTACTATCAACATATCAAAGAATCATATTATGCACACTAAGACTAAGCATATTATTGTCAAGTAGCATTACTTGAGAGATTTAGTTCAAGACAAAGAAGTGAGATAGGAATATGTGAATAGAAAGGAACAATTAGTAGATATATTCACAAAAGAATTACCTAAAGATGCTCATGAATACCTTAGAGGTAAATTAGGGGTGATTCCCCTAACTGAAGCTACCTAGAAACATTTAGAAGCATTGCATCAAATGTGCTAATTAGAATATCTGATAAATTAATATAGAAGAGGTCACACTTTAGGAGTTTCCTAGAGTTATGAGAAGAACAACAAAAGATACTAATCAGTCATAAGAAAGATGATAGAGGTAGTATACAACATACAGTAGTATACAACATACAAAACTAACATAAAACCATCTACATGGTAAAGATGTAAGTGATAGATACAAGTTTCTTTGGCATTGTTGTCAAAGAGGGAGAGATTCAATGAGCCAGAGAGATACAACATTAAGGAATGGATTCAATAAAAATGAGGGAGTAATTGCATAAGTGAACATACAAAGCTAAATTTATCCAAGAGGGAGCTAGTACTTGGATGTGTTGGATGAGAATTTGAATGAAGCTAAGGATATTAATGGAGATCTGATGCACAAAGATATTTTGGATTGTATGGTAAATCATGTGGTGTTGCCATCAATGCCAAAGAAGGAGATTGTTGGAAACTACAATTGAAATAGTTGTTATATTGTCATTGATGTCAAACCTTAATTGGTAAGACAATTTCTATCTAGGAGAATACCATACCTTTTGATTGATGAAGAGGATTTGAAAAGAGGAGATAAAAAGAGGACATGAGGAAAGGTTGAGTTATGTGAGACTTAAATGGGTACTTGATTAGTTGGTACATTGATAAGGTAATGTTTTGTTTATATATTTAACACAAAGTGAAGAAGAAAGACTAGAAACATAGGCTTAACCAAGAAAAAGTGAAGAAATTTAGTTTAAGCCAAGTGATGCTAGCGTCGACCAAGCACCAGTATAAGCTGAGAAAATCTAGTATCGACTAAGCATTAGTAATTGCCAAGTGAAAGATAATTAACCAAGAAAAGACAGTGTTTGCTGAGAAGGGAAGTTTTAGTTATGATCAAAATATTTTGTATTAACTAAGGAGATGAACATAGTATTGACCAAGTGTTAGTAATTTACAATTTGAGAAAGAATTGAGGATCTCGACCAACATAGTTGAATTCATGGGATATGTAAAATGTGTTGAAATTATTAATGAATGGTATGGATAATTTAATGCATGGTAAACAATTTTTTTATGAATTCAAAGAGAAGTTTGGAGATGTATCTAGAAGGAAAAGAAGGAGAACAAAATAATGGAAGGATTCAATGAATCTGACCTAAACCTAAGATCTACGTAAGAGATTAAGTAGAAAAAGATTAATCTACCTAATCAAGGAGGTATAAGGATGACCTAATCTTGAGGTTATAGTATGACTGGAAGAGGTTGATGTTATTGACTAATGAATCTAAGCAAAAGGCTAAATATGAAGTTGTGAAGAGCTGAACAAAGTTGTGGTGATTGCTTGAAGAGAATTCTGAGTAGATCAAAGATGGAGATGGAAATAAAGGATAGTCATTAAATCATCATATGTGAAAAGTGGATCTATATTTGCAAAGTGAGTTGTATATTTCAAATCAGAACCTACTATTACTTTCTAACCATTGTATCAATCTAAATCCTTTTATCAAGGTTGACCTAACATTCATTGTATAAACCCTTTAATCAAGGTGACATTCTAATGGAATGTTCTTAAGCCCTCTAACCAAGCCACTCTTAATAGGGTGATTAAATCCTTTAATAGGGTCACACCTAACAATGTGTATTGTAAAACTTTAACAAGGTTGACTTCTCACATAGCTCACTTCAAAAGAGTGAAAATCAATAGCATGTTATAACTGATTTTTCCCAAATTGGGTTTCCACTATAAATCTTGGTGTTATACTTGTTAATTTTTATATTCTACAAGTTAATTACTTTTGGATAGTGGACTACAAGTTTTATGTTACTGATATATCACTACTACATTTGAGGTCAAATTCCGATGGCCATTTGTCAGATTTGCAACGCTAATTTGTTGGCATTTCGATAGATGAGGTCCTCACCATTTTTGTGTAGGAAATTGCGACAGAAGACATATTCATCAGTTTACCGACACCATCTCATGTCAAAAACTTGCACATGGCAACAGTTTCATTATGGCATTTTCTGCGGTTCATCCATTGGACTTTCGACACAATGACCTATCAGAATATACAATCTCTGTCAGAATTAACTGTCACAAACATATCCTTTCCGACATTATAACTATTGGAATAGCGATAGTTTCCACCTAATTCTGACAGATACACCTATCAGAGACATGGCATTAATGTCAAAAATTCTATCAAAAATTAACTATGTGTGACACTTAAACTATTGGAAGAGTGACAGTCCTTCAGCATTTCTCTAACAACTTCCCTGTCGAACGTATAGCATTACTATCAGAACTATTGTCATAAATTATTTTTCTCCAACATTTTATCTGTCGAATGTATAGCACTTCTGTCAAAATTAATTATTAAGTGTCAAAAAACTAACGGATATGCACATTAAAGATAAAACAGCTCAAGAGACCATCATAGGTTATCTCTTTGTTCAGTTTATATTATTGACAGAATGTTTTACCTTTCATTAGCTAATCAAATCCGAGGATTGGAAAGAATTTAATAGATTATTTTCATGACAACGTATATTATTTAAGTTGACATTGCACAAATTTATCTACTTCATGCACTTGTAGAGTATGAGGACGGCGATAAAGAAGCATGGCCATTATCACCGTCCTCATACTCTACAAGTGCGCGAAGTAGATAAATTCATGCAACGTCAACTTAGATAAATTCATGCAACATCAACTTAAATGATTATATGTAATTTTGAATGGATTAAATGCTTTATTCCTAGTAGAAGTGAATGGAAGGAATAGTGTTGGTGTTAGGTTTCATTTATTATTGAATTCAATAGTTTCCAAGATGTGTTGAGGAGTTTGCTCCTTATTTAATGTTAATTGTTCCTACACAATCCACTCATACAACAGTGAAATGCTATGTGGAAGGGATGGTTGATAGTGTTCCTTGAGGGAAGGGGGATTGTGAAAGAATTGTTATCATTGTATTGTGTATTTCCAATATCTTTGGTTGCAGGGCAGACCAGGAGAATGAAGGATCACTCATTGATTGCATGATAACCTAGTTTTGAAGGGTCACTGGTTGCGGGGATAGTCAAGGTCCCAATGATTGGGCCATTGGAGGACCCTATTTCTTTGTATTAATTTCTATTGAAATTAGATGCATGGATTTCTTATGAACTATCAGCTGCTATGTATCCTACAACTGCATCCATAAATCTGCATATACTTCTCTATGATTGTAAGCCACTTAGAGATCAAAATAGAGAAACTAAATAAAAATCATTCTTTGTCCTATTTCCTTTTAACAAAGTCTCAACTATCAATGATACAATATACATTTGATGCCCTAAGCTACCAAATATACAAATGGCACCTACTTAGAATCTCACCAGGATAATGAAGGATCACTCACTGATTGCATGATAACCCAATTTTGAAAGGTCACTGGTTGAGGGGACAGTCAAGGTCTGAATGATTGGGCCATTGGAGGACCCTAGTTCTTTGTATTAATTTCTATTCAAATTGGATGCATGGATTTATTGTGAATTATTGGATACTATGTATCCTGCAACTACATCTGTAAATCTGCATATACTTCTCTAGGGTTGTAAGCCACTTAGAGATCAAAATAGAGAAACTAAATAAAAATCATTCTTTGTCCTATTTTCTTTTAACAAAGTATCAACTATCAATGATACAATACATTTGATGCCCTAAGCTATCAATACAAATTGCACCTAGCTAGAAGCTCACAGGCTGTCCCTTTGATAACCACAGTCAACATTTCAAAAAAATGGATATCCTTGAGCACAAGCACCAATAACATCAAATAATGGAGTTAAAGCACGGGCTAGGGCACGACACCAGTAGAATGTGGTCATTTTAGTGACAATAATTTACAGTGAAGTCCTTTGGCATGTATTAAACAGAATAGAATTTTCAACATATTATTATGATTCTATTTCTTTGTTGTAAACATGCAATCGGTTCAGTTTTGTAACTTCATTGTTGTATGAGTGGATTGTCCAGGAACAGTTAACATTTAACAAGGAGAAAACTCCTCAACACATCTTGGAAACCATTGAATTTAATAATAAATGAAACCTAACACCAACACTATTTCTTCCATAGTTGCAGGATACATAGCAGTCGATAATTCACAAGAAATCCATGCATCAATTTTCTTGAGATGACCAATGATTATGCATTTTGATGGCAGTGTGCTAGTTCAAAAGGATAATATAAATTTGAAACAATTTTTTCTAATTTTCTCAAACTATAAATGTGGTTAAAGGGAAAATATTATGTGGAAAACCCACAAACCAAGCTAGCAAATGATTGTACATCAAATTATTCCTATATTCATTCAAGTATTGCTATGCTTCAGCTACTTCACCTTTGAGCTTCATCTAGAGGAATGTGTAGCTTTAAGATAGAGTTACTTCTTGGGCCTTACAATAGGGTGGAATATGATCAAGATTTGTTTAGGCTGTATCTTTGTTAGTCCCATTGTTAGGTTCTTATAGTTCATGGTTTGAATCTATTATGGTTTTGTAAGGGATTTGTACATGCTTTTTCTAACATAATTATTGGACACCATGATTGGAACAATTGGTTGTTGGCTATTGTACACATGAATCATATCTGTCAATGGTTCTTTGTGTTCAAGAATTTGTTGATCAATCTTTGAGATTTATTGTCCTAGCTTTAAAAGAGTGATAAAAGATATAGTGAGTACTATCTTTTCCAAGTGTTTTGTGCGTGCCATTATCTTCTAGGAGTAATTGCTAGAACCAAATTATGTTCTTTGCCTCTAGTAAATATTGCAAACACAACCATCTTCTTGGTGAAGGGTTTCTTCCATCCCCATGAGGCACTATTGCATGGTTTCCATTCCCTTGTAGTATACTGAACCTAATTTAATACAAGTGTGCACTATTTTGGGTTCCATAATTTATGGCCCCTACACTGTGGTTGTTAGCCTAATTAAGACAGGCCTACCTTTGCATATAATAAGAGGCCAACATGAAACAAACATCCAGAGGTTAAGGGGTTGTTCCCTGTCCATAATTTATTATTTAAGTGCTAAGTGATGATGGGTATATCGTGTAATTCATACCTAGTGTGTCTCTTTCTTTCTCTCCACTTTTCACATTAGGAGTATATGTTATAGAATACTAATGAAATCAACTATAGGTCAAATCTAATCAAAATTGTAATTTAAAGATTAAAATAGATCTTGAAGAAATATGGAAACCATTTTTTACAAATATTGTACAAACAAAGAAAATACTCCAAAGAGGAAATGCTTAAATGTGGAGCAATTGAAGGACAATATTTTACTTTTATATGCACATCTACAATGTTTTTGATATATTTCTGAGATAACAAAATCATAGAAAGAATAGCATATAGAAGAAAGTAAAGAATAATGATCATACTTTGAGATATTGTGGAAAATTAAAGAAAAGAATTCTTGGTGGGGTTATCATGCAATCACTGAGTGATCCTTCATTCCCCTCTTCTAGTGACCCTTCAAAACTAGGTTATCATGCAATCAGTGAGTGATCCTTCATTCTCCTAGTCTCCCCTACAACCAAACATATTGAAAATACACAATACAATGATAACAAGTCTTTCACAATCCCCCTTCCCTCAAGGAACACTATCAACCATACCTTCCACATAGCATTTCACTGTTGTATGAGTGGATTGTGTAGGAACAGTTAACATTAAACAAGGATTAAACTCCTCAACACATCTTTGTTGTAAACATGCCATTGGTTCAATTTTGTAAATTTGTTTTTTGTGTTAAATGCATTTAAATGGAACATTAAGCATAGTAATAATATGCTTAGTCTATTAGTAATTACAGATTAAATGCCTATAACAGATTTATCAGTTTAGCATGTTATTATAAGATACTAAAGAAGACCTGCTATTTGTCAAAGAAATCTTCACTATCCCCCACAATCAAGACAATGAAGATTGACCTCCTGCCCCACAACAAAGAACATTGTAATAAGAATAAGATAGTGCCAAGAAACATTTTCACAAATATGAAACGTGAGGAAAAGTAATAACATTAACAATGCCAAGATTCACAACATTAAATTTCACCTACGGATGAGTTTCTGCAGTGGGTTTCCCAACATCAAAAATATGTTGAGTTGCATTTGAGCTGTAACTAAGAGTATCATGTAGAACAGACCCTAAACTTTGAAAGCGTTATCCAGCTTGGCAATTCAAAATTCAATCTAGGCAAGCATCAGTAAGTGAAATAAATTATAGACATCAACATCAACATCATCATAATCATTAGACATAAATTATAGACATCAACATCAACATAATCATAATCATTTGGAGGGTATTCATTTTGGTCCTTGGATAGTACTATGTTTCTTGAAAGTTCTTGTGATGCTTCTAAACTTTAAAGACATATTTTATGGCTTAATGATGATATAGATTAGTGTTTTGTTTTCTAATGGAATGTTGTTGATCATTCATGGTCTTGAAGAAACTTTTCATTGTTTTGATTCTCAAGTCTTGACGTTGTTTCTCAATGTGATATAGACTAACCACAAGATGATTCAGTTGGTCCTCTCTTTCTATTTAATCATTTGTCTTCTTCATGGTGTAAGTGTCAATATGTTATAATCCAACCATCATGTCATACCCCCACTTCTGACAAACCTCACAGCATGCAAATCACAGCCAAAGACTTGGGTGATCAGCATACACAAACAATGATTACCCTTAGGAAACAATGATCATTAATATTCATTAATGGTGGGTGGTGATTCCTTGGTAATAAAGGCATTTCCAGCATTCATCATCTTAACCAAGTCATGGGTGGTGATCCTTGAAATAACATAATTAGTAAAAGGAAATAACAACATAGGTCATGGGTGGTGATCCTTGAATTTGGAGCAAGGAAGAAGGAAAATTGGAAAACAAAATATCGAATAATTAGGTTGGAATTGGAGAAGAATTCATAAATAAACTTGAATTAGAAGAAAGCCAAGTTATCTAGTTCTTTATTTGAGGCTGGGTTTCGATTCTACTTTTGTTCTCCTCTGGGTTCGACTTGGGTTCCTTTGGTAGGAACTTGGGTGCCTGGGCCAATCCCGAGTGCACCTGCAGTATTATAAATATGATACACGAGGTATTTTATTCATAATTTTATAGGCTAACTCATTATTATGGTAACATGGGTATGACCACACTCCATGCCTTATAATGGTACCCAACATGGACTATGGTTCAAATGAAGTTGAACCAAATGTTGACCGTGATGGGTATGATCATGATGTAGATAAATATGAATATTAAATAGAAAATATGGCTTGTAATTTGAATTTTCATTGGGAATGAAGAAACTATAGATTCAAGTTGACTCATTCTATGTTGTAGTATATTTGTTCCCTAGATCTACCATATTATATATGTGTAGCCCGTGAGGGACATCTTCTGCTCATCCATGTATCAGAGCTCGGTGAGAGTTCTTAGGAGAAAGACAAGATGTCAGTGGGAGATGGAGAAACCAATATCAAAACACCACTTGAAGCCTTGCAATGTTGAGAGTGGGATAAAAGCTACACTTGAGACCCTATATAAGGAACAAACTTATTGAGCTTCACTTTGTTTCAAGAATAGTTTTATATTTTGTACTAAACAGGGCCAACCATGTGAAGGTGGAAGCTCATTTGGCCCCACCCCCCCCCCCCCCCCCCACTAACATCATTCTAAATTCCCCGTTAACATCTAACATTCATTCATTATTTCATCCATTAATAAAATTCATCTAACATCTAAAGTTCATCTAATAAAATTCAACTAACATTCTAAAGTTCATCTAACATCTAACATTCATTCACACATTAATAAAATGTGACATTCATTAATTATCACACGATAACATTCATTAACACATTATAAAATTTATGAACATTCACTACCACATAATTAAATTCATTGGCATATAAAAATTAGTCATTATCAATTAGGTGCATAGATGACAATCATTTCTTTTTTTTCTTTTGATTTCTAGTTTTTAAGATGTAATTGTTAAGATGAGTATCGATATCATCATCATGATCATCTACCCTCTCATTAGATCTCAATGCACACCTACTTCTCTGTTGATGCAAAGGGGGGTCATCTGCAATAACATATAAAAGGGTTAAATTAAAAACATTTTATTATAATTGAAAACATTTTAAAGTATTTCAATACTTTACAGGCCATAATCGTATAGCTCTTTACCTGATCTAGTCACATCATCAACATCAGGGTCAGTTTGTCTGGCCTCGGCCTCAACCTCAACATGCTCATTAATAGCAGCCTCTACACTCTCTACAGCTGCAATACAAATTGTTACATTAATCCAAACACCAATTGCAATTAAATTTGTATGACTACACCAATCAATTTAAGATGTTTACTTGTATTACTATGATGCACATCCTTATTGTCATCAACACCCATAGGTTGTGTATGGAAAGAATCGGCAGGTTGCATTTCAATTTCATACGCATTCATGTTATCATTGTTTTCTTACTTAAAACAAATTTACTCACTTTATGTTGGAACTTAACATCAAATAAACTAATTGGTAAATAATTAAATTTGAAATATCATCTATTTAGCTTACTTACCCCGACAGATCCATCAGTAGAACCTTGTGCACTTCTTATTCTTTCTGCCATGGCTTTATAGCTTTGTTGGAAGACAATTCTCTTGTCCTCTTCTGTGAGACTTATATTGAACTCCGCACCTTGCATTGTTGCTTGGTATCGTCAAATTTTATTTTATTGTTTCATCAAAACAAAAAATATTTCAAATTATAAATAAATATTTAAAGATCAAAGAATTATTTTCAGTGTTAAAAGCCATGTAAAGATTGTATTTTTCCAACACTTACAACTCATGCAGCAAGTTTTGAATAACCACTAGAGTCTAGCTTGTGTTGCCCGTGCTTTTGCAATCTTGCCTTTGTTGCCTTTGATGTGTTAGGCAATCTATGAAGAGATTGAAATATGTTAGTTCATATAAATATGAAGAGTATTTAGTACACAATTACATTCTTAACAGTGTCACATACCTTCTTTTGTTCTCTGGTGGTGTATTTCCTTTTTTTACTTCAATTTTCTCATTCGCATCTAGAATAATAGATTTCCACTCTAAATCAGGAATGCAAGGGGGGCATTGGTAATGTGGGTTTTTGGTTAATGTACACCTGTACTGGTCCCTAATATACCTCAAACATATCCCAGCTCTTTGAAGGAGCTTACCCTTCTCAAATGCACGAGGTCCAAACAAGTTTGTCATACTCTCTACGAGATCATCCTTTAACTTTTGATTTTGGGTTTTCCACCTTCTAAGAAAGAAAATAGTGTTAGATTAAAAAATGGATGTAATGATAACTATCCTAGCAATGATATGAAATCAAAATAGTGGATTGGGGTTTTAGTTTGGATATGATATTTCACCTTGTACAGATGGTGGACCCGAATATCCGCAAACACTCATCATTAAGTTTAATATAAAAAACATCATTCCCTACAAAATAATCATGGGATCATTAGTCAAAGGATATAATAGTATAAAATAAGAACACAATAGATGTAAGCTTCTCATATTGAATGCAAGGTGTAATTAACATACGATTTTATAGTTAAAGAAAGGTCCAATCAAAAAAGTACCTAGAAGTTTTTCTATTTTCAAGGGAAGTCCTTCTTTGGACACAAGCAATATGTAATCCTTCACTGTTCTCGTACTAGCAAGACTAGTACATCTAGGAAAATCACCATCAAGTGTTGCATCCCTTGTTGCATAAATTGAATCCATTACAAAATGGCCCTAAGAAAGAACACTTCAAGGGAAATAAACATATATATAATGATAGAGAAAATAAAATACCTGTATGAGTAGGTGGTGCCATGGCGTCTGTGGCCATGCTCTATGTTGCCGATATTGCAAGATGTGATACATCTGAGCCTACCATCGTATGAGGTGGTGATAGTAAATGATCATTGACATGTGCTGAAGAATAAGATTGTTAGAGCATAACAAAACTAGTGATTAGCATGGACAATATTGTTAGATAGTAAAAAAAATACAGTCCAACATGCGATCTACTTGAACCAGCTGTAGTACCCTCATCATGGCCACAAGGATCAAAATTACGCAAAAAAAGCTATAAAAGCAACACATCCGCTTATTTTTTAATGACATAAAAGACTACTATAACATAAAAACTATTATTGAACTTTTGTTATAATTAAAAATTACATTAATACTTACTCGGTAATTTTGAGATAGGTGCATTAGTTTAGTTTCCCTCTTTTGTGACTCAAGAGTTGGAGGGAATATAGATATGAATTCAGCCAATCTATTTCCAATTTTGTGGAGGCATTTTTTAATTGTAGAGGTTGGCTCATCATAAGCACCAAAATCAACAACTAGGTCCTTGTCAAAGGACTCCTCTTCAAGGACTGTGGGTTCCTTTCCCTTTCTCTGCTAACCACCTGTATATGACAACAATATTACTAACACTATTAGAATTAATCTGAAACAGTGATGAAAAGAATATAATAAAAAAATTTATTTAACATTTTTCTTCTATCTAATTTGTAGTTCAATAACAAAGAGGTTTACCTGCTGGGAAGAAGTGAATGCACGATCATCATTGTCCCCACTATGTGTTTGCTCCATATTGTGGTCCTGTGTTATTATTTAAAATTAACCAATAATTAGAAAGGACTACATTAATAAATTTCATTAGAAGATGATGATGGAGATGAGGTGGATGGTGAGGAGACTCTCTAAATGTGGTTGGAAAAAAAACTCAATTATTTAATGGTACATAGTATGTACCTACACCCTAATGATAGTGACATCATTTGTATCTATGTGATTCAAATTGTAATCAATAAGAAACTCTTCCCCTGCACTTATTGATTTTATCGCACATACAAATACATGATTTCCCTCGTGTGCCTCAAATATGCAATTGGGTTGCTTAATAGTTGACAGAGGTCGTGTGCTATTTATAAAACCTACAATATTCCCAGATGCTTTTGGCCTTTTGTCAATGTATATAGCCACTCTTTTACTTTGCTAATTTTCTTTTTGTTGAATATAATTTTTCGAGAGTGCATACCTACGCATAATTTGTTTATATTGAACAATTCACATCCAGCTTTTGTAATTGTAACAAGGTCCAATATACTCCATCAATTCAACAACTTTGTTGTAAGAGACCTTTATGCCATCCATGGAAAATAAGCCCAAACCATGTATTGACGATGGTGCAATATGATATATCTTGCCTTTAACACTAAAATCAGTGTTTATTGGAGGAAGTTCCTTGGAGACCCATTGTTTTTGTAGATTTTGGTACCTAGAGGGCACCTCGATGCCGCCTTTGCTCTCATCATCATAAGAACATGACCCCCCTTGAGCAAGGAAAAATTTCATGAATCTATTGAATTTCCTTCTAGTCTTTTGACCTCTAGTTGATCTTCCTAATTCAGACATACTAAATGACTCACTTTCTTCACTCAAGGAAGACACATCTGACAAATACCTATTTGCTACTACCTACACTCCATCAAATGTGAGAGATAGCAAGTAATGCGAGATATTTTGCAAAATGTGAAATACATTAATCTCTATACGGTGTATTGACTTATACCTATTGATCCATGAAACTATGTGGGATGCTTGTGAAAGGAGTCTGGGTACCTACATATGTAATTCATTTATCTAATGTTAGCTAAAAAACTCATGATACATATTGTGAGTTTGAAGAGAGTTCGTGCCATGTGTGATAGAACCTACTTTATCTAATATGGTGCATTGTTAAACAAATTAAGGGTAGAGTAGTTATTACTTAGTTTTTTGTGGGGGACAATGAAGATATGTCTGACAAATAGCAGGTCTTCTTTAGTATTTCATGAATTTTTACCACATATATTGTTTCAAGCCTTTGAGTCTTGGAGAAGAAGAATGGTGTAAGTTGAATAGATCAGAGTGAATGGGGTGTTGAAACAAGGTGAATAGACCATGATGAGATGATACTTGATTTCATGAATAAGTTTCCCTCACAAACATCGGCATAGACTAGTTTTACTAAGTTTTCTTTCTCTATTTTGAGGTTTCCTTTCTCTGCTACAGGGGTACAATCAGAGGGTTCATTGACAAAATGATCCTTCAAATGGTTACTATGAATATGAATGATTTGATATAGCATATTTCTCATTTTACTTGAAGTTACGATTAGCTTGTGCAAGGGTGAAAGTAGTTTTGATCATTTTGGTCGTGACTGTTCCTCTACACAATCAGGAAATGTAACTGTCTAATGATTATATGTAATGTTGAATGGATTAAATGCTTTATTCTTGGTATAAGTGAATGGAAGGAATAGTGTTGGTGTTAGGTTTCATTTATTATTGAATTTAACTTAGGTCAATCATTTTACTATTGATGTTCTTATTTTATCCAATTAGCAACTAAATAACCTAAACTATCAAGGTAACATATCATATTATTAATGAATAATTGTGAACACATTAACCTTTTTCTATTATTTAATTGCATAAAAGGTGTATTAAGAAATAGAAATAAAGCAGATGATCTAATCAAAAGAACATCCTACTAACTATTATCAAGACTTTATTAATAGATAAAGGCTAAGTCCTATTACTCAAAAACTATTAATTGGTGATTACATTGATTGACTAAAAGGTTAATCACCAAAAGGAAATAATAACTACTAAGATTAATATCTAAAAGATGAACTATGGAATTAACTAATTGATTGATTAAAGAATCCAACATACTAATGATAAACCCTTTTACTTAAAACTAATTGATTCATTTATGAGCCTAACATATATCAAAATATCCTTACTTACTACTAACCTAATCCTAACCTATAACCTATCACTTCACAAACTTCCAACACATCACACATTTCCACATGGGCCCACATGCCCATTGGATGATAAGAAAAAGGCAAGGCTTCTAGGGGTGTGAAATACTAAGGAAAGATTAGACAAGTTTTGGGTCCCACCAACAAGGAAAGCCATCCCAATGCATAGAACCATGCATAGGAAGAGGGAATAATTTCTTTCCAAAAGGGAATATGCCAAGATCCTCATGTTAGACCAATTACAAAAGGGGGAAAAGATAACTTGTTTGTTTTGAAATAAATTTTAATGCCAAGTCAGACCATGAGTTTGCATAGGGGAAAGGAAGGAGACAAGCTAATAAGGACTTGGATTATGTGTCAAGTCCTGAACAATAAATCCAAGCACTCATGCAAGGAGGGAAGAAAATATTTATTGCCATTCCCTAGCAACCCATGTAGGGAAAAAGATAGGCAAGATCTAATTATCATAACAACATTACATAAGGAGGAGAAGGTATGTGGGGTCCCTAAACACTTTACCTCATCCCAAGGCAAGGAAACTCTCATGCAGGCAAAGGGGAGTTTGACTTGCCAAACAAGGCAAGCATTACATGGCTGGAAATCTACATAGGGAAAGGGAGACAAGATAGCCTTGTGTCATAGTTTTAAATTTCCTTATCCAAGGGTGACTAATACAATTACACCCTTCACAAAAACTCCCATATTCAAAAGCAAGATAAAAACCATAAACAAGGATTCAAACCCAAAATCCCATTCCCATACAAAGTAGCAACACAAAAACATGAACATATCCAAGAGAATGATGAACATACAAGTCTACTTGCAACAAAAAAAATAAAGGTCTTTCATGGCAATGGAGATCAACCTTCACAATGTGTTATGGCAAATGGATTTTTGAGAAGAGCCCAATTCCTATTCCTTCTTTCTCCAAAACCCTAATGTCTCTAAAGATAGAGAGTGGATGAACACCCACTAACTCTACCAAGGGACTCTAAAAAGACCTCCAAATTCTACCCACCTACTAGCATTAATTTCAAAATTGACTCTCAAGTCCTTTGGCTTTTCCTTGTCCCCTATATTAAATGTCTGATTGGAAGGAAGAGTGGAGTTGGGTAAGGGTCAAGACTTCAACAAATTTCATAGCTTATCTGTCAAAAATGGTTCCCATATTTCTTCAAGATCTATTTTAATCTTTATATTGCAATTTTGATTAGATTTGACCTATATTTGATTTCATTAGTATTTTATAACATATACTCCTAATGTGAAATGTCGAGAGAAAGAAAAAGACACACTAGGTATGAATTACACGATATACCCATCATCACTTAGCACTTAAATAATAAATTATGGACAGGGGAAAAACCCCTAACCTATGGATGTTTGTTTCATGTTGGCTGCTTATTATATGCAAAGGTAGGCCTATCTAATTAGGCTAACAACCATAGTGTAGGTGCCATAAATTATGGAACCCAAAATAGTGCACACTTGTATTAAATTACATTCAGTAAACTACAAGGGAATGGAAACCATGCAATAGTGCCTCATGGGGATGGAAGAAACCCTTCACCAAGAAGATGGTTGTGTTTGCAATATTTACTAGAGGCAAAGAACATAATTTCGTTCCAGCAATTACTCCTAGAAGATAATGGCACCCACAAAACACTTGGAAAAGATAGCACTCACTATATCTTTTATCACTCTTTTAAAGCTGGGACAATAAATCTCAAAGATTGATCAACAAATTCTTGAATACAAATAACCATTGACAGATATGATTCATGTGTACAATAGCCAACAACCAGTTGTTCCAATCATGGTGTCCAATAATTATGTTAGAAAAAGAATGTACAAATCCCTTACACAACCATAATAGATTCAAACCATGAACTATAAGAACCTAACAATGGGACTAACAAAGATATAACCTAAACAAATCTTGATCATATTCCACCCTATTGTAAGGCCCAAGAAGTAACTCTATCTTAAAGCTACACATTCCTCTAGATGAAGCTCAAAGGTCAGGTAGCTGAAGCATAGCAATACTTGAATGAATATAGGAATAATTTGATGTAAAATCATTTGCTAGCTTGGTTTGTGGGTTTTCCACCTAATATTTTCCCTTTAACCACATTTATAGTTTGAGAAAATCAGAAAAAATTGTTTCAAATTTATATTATCCTTTTGAACTAGCACACTGCCATCAAAATGCATAATCATTGGTCATCTCAAGAAAATTCCTATTGATTAGTAGGATATCCTTATAAAAATTTGATGCATGCATTTCTTGTGAATTATCGACTGCTATGTATCCTACAACTATGGAAGGAATAGTGTTGGTGTTAGGTTTCATTTATTATTGAATTCAATGGTTTCCAAGATGTGTTGAGGAGTTTTCTCATTGTTTAATGTTAACTGTTCCTAGACAATCCACTCATAAAATAGTGAAATGCTATGTGGAAGGGATGGATGATAGTGTTCCTTGAGGGAAGGGGGATTGTGAAAGACTTTTTATCATTGTATTATGTATTTCCAATATGTTTGGATGCAAGGTAGACCAGGAGAATGAAGGATCACTCAATGATTGCATGATAACCTGGTTTTGAAGGGTCACTGGTTGAGGGGACAGTCAAGGTCCAGATGATTGCACCATTGGAGGACCCTATTTATTTGTAGTAATTGCTATTCAAATTGGATGCATGGATTTCTTGTTAATTATCGGCTGCTATGTATCCTGCAACTTCATCCGTAAATCTCCATATACTTCTCTAGGGTTGTAAGCCACTTAGGGATCAAAATACAGAGACTAAATCAAAATCATTCTTTGTCCTATTTCCTTTTAAAAAAGTCTCAACTATCAATGATACAATATACATTTGATGCCCTAAGCTATCAAATATACAAATGGCACCTACCTAGAAGCTCACCAGGAGAATGAAGGATCACTCAGTAATTGCACGATAACCCAGTTTTGAAGGGTCACTGGTTGAGGGGATAGTCAAGGTCCAGATGATTGGGCCATTGGAGGACCCTAGTTCTTTGTATTAATTGCTATTCAAATTGGATGCATGGATTTATTGTGAATTATCGGTTGCTATGTATCCTGCAACTACATTTGTAAATCTGCATATACTTCTCTAGGGTTGTAAGCCACTTAGGGATCAAAATAGAGAAACTAAATAAAAATCATTCTTTGTCCTATTTTCTTTTAACAAAGTATCAACTATCAATGATACAATACATTTGATGCCCTAAGCTATGAATATAAATGGCACCTAGCTAGAAGCTTACGGGCTGTCCATTTGATAACCACAATCAACATTTCAAAAAAATTGATATCCTTGAGCACAAGCACCAATAACATCAAATAATGGAGTTAAAGCATGGGCTAGGGCATGACACCAGTAGAATGCGGTCATTTCAGTGATAGAAATTTACAATGGCATCATTAAACATATATGCCAATAATATCAACAAACGTGAATCCAAACATTTGAATACAGTGAATCGATATCCTTGAGCACAAGCACCAATAACATCAAATAATAGAGATAAAGCACTGGCTACGGCATGACACCAATAGACTGTGGTCATTTCAGAGAGCATTCATGATCAAATAAAATGAAATGCATTTGAATATGATGCCAAAGGCTCGAAAGATGAAGAAATCACATACCTTCTCCCGCGCTCAGCTTTCACTCCTTTTCTCCTGCTCCCTCTATCCAATCGAAATAAAAATGATGAGGCCATTTCACTTTTTTTTTTATCTATACCCTGAATCTGTTAGAATTCTTATGGTCAATTAAACACCCATTTGAATATTGACATCATCGGGCCCTATTACAAAAAAAAAACACCAAATTCATAATAAAAAGTTACCCGTCAGAAACTTCTGTCAAAATTTGGCCCCAAATGTAGTAGTGTATGCTATAAAGACTGAGTGAATTTTTTATTTGATCTAAGTTTGTTGAAGAGCTAGAAATTTGAATTGGTAGATCTAGGCCTAAGGATATCTAATTCACTCCCCCCCCTCTTAGTTATTCTAAAATCATTCTAACACCGGGGTCTCGAGGGAAGAGAAAACAGAAGCAAAAATGGATAGAAAACAGGGGTACATGAAGCATAAGGGAAAAAAGTGGACATCCAATCATTGTATTGTCTTAAAATGGATGCACTACTCAGTTAAGAAATTTTATCTCCCATCATTTATCAAATTTTTGGACCATTGATGGATTTGTTCTCAATTCCTTTTTTCTCTCGTTCTATCTTGTTTCTCTCTTTTTCAATAATGCAGCCTATGAGACCTTGGGGTTGGCTCTCTTTGGTCTAACCCTAGACCTATTCCTTGGGATTAGGTTGACCAATTCAACCTATTCTAAAATAGATTAACCAATTTGACCTATTCCATGGGGGTTGTGAGCCTCAGGCTCGGTGTTGTCTCAGGGATTTAATTCTCAAAATTTGCTGACCCCATCGGCTTCCATTATTTTTCCACTCAAAAACTTGTATAAAAGGAAGCCTAGGAATTTTATTTTAGGAGGAAAAAAAAAAGAGGCATGAATAAAATAAAATAAGGAGAATCAAGAAGGAAGACAATTCAAGAGGACAAAAGCATTCAAGCATTCAAGTCTTCAAAGATTCAAGGATCCTTTGTGGGAATCTTTCCTTTTCAAGATCTAGCATATTGTTGGCCATCAAGGGATGAGATGTACATTGAGTAATTCATCATATTACCATTTGATGCACACTTACATCAATGGCTCCATAAGGTGATTTTGGTAGACCCATAGCATTTGTGGAGATTTCGTGCATTGTAAATTCAACATCTACAACATACAAGCATCACAAAATCCTTATTGACAAGGGTTTCTTCAAGCAAGATGAATATTTACATTTGTCTCATTTCATTTAAACATTTACATTTCAATTCAAGTTGATTCATCAATCTATGTCTTGATGAAGGCAATCCCTTATCCATCCCAACCCCAAAAACATAGTTTTTTTTTGTGCAAAAGCAGGATCTTAGAATTGCAGGTACAAATCTGGAAGTTGCAGACAGAGATCTACCAAAAATATATGGGTCCATTTTAGTAAAATTCCTCAGGAACATGGTGACCTAGTTGACCTATTCTAGAACACAGTGATATGGTCAACCTATTCCAAGCAGCCTGATATTTTTAGCATTTTTTGGGTTTTCAATCATGATCGCAAATTTGCAGTCAAAAATTTGGTGATAGGTCTAGAACAAAATTTTTCAAAGATGAAAATCATATTAATCTTCATACTTCAAGATTTGTACCTCATTATATATTTCACATCTTAGTTTAGATCTTTTTTCACTTCGTAATTGTGTTAATTGCTTACATTTAGCACCTAGATCTCTATTGCTTATATATGCTACATCAATTAGTTCAATTTTACAAGTGCATTTATACAACCTTAATCAAATATTACATTTCATGAAAGAATAATTTCTTGTGTACTTCCTTAGTATAATTTGGGTTTAGGATTAGCATCCCCTCATCTTATTGGGTTTTTTCTAATCTAACTTAGGTTATATTAAGAGTTACACCTGGAAGCCCCTCTTTCTCTTGTATTGCTAATGTTAGTGTGGAAATGGTTAATTAATGAACACATCTCACATAGTTTACATTACTAAATTCATTGGCACCATTTCCCCTCTAAACATTTTGGTGAACCCAATGTGTCTCTGCCTTTTGATTTTAGAGTTGGATCCTTTGATCCCTCTTATTTCCTTCTTGGAATTATGTGTTCACCTTCTTTTGGTGAACTCAACCTATTACAACTACTTGTTGATTTTGGATTTATATTCCTTGATCTTCTTTTCTTTTGACGAATCCTATTTTGGAGATAGATTTATCTATATGTGTGTGGTTATACCTTTCTTTTCTCTTTATTACATTAATAATTGTGTGGTTAGATCTCATTAGAATTTCCTTTTGTGATCTCCTCTTTTGTGAGCTTCATTACACTAAGTCCCACCTCTAGCATTCCTATTAGGAGAAGTTGTAGACTCATGGGCTCTTTTGACCATGATTACTCTTTCCTTCCTAGGACCCATGATGATACTAATATTTTCCCCCAAGATCTCAATCCCATAATGGAGCATAGTTCTTTTCATTACTCCAATGATGAAGATGAATCCTTAATAATTTATCCTTCCCAATTTAATAATATCTCTTATGAGTTTGATAAATTGAAAAATTTGCTTTTGCAAGAGAACCCATATCCTAATAGTGTTTCCACTATTGAGGCTATTAAGAATAGTATTACTTGTGATCTGACAATAACATATCCATTTTGTATGGTATCTCACACCTTATTAATACTCATGATAAGCCTTTGGAGGAATGTGCTCAAGGGTTAGGATACACTCCTTCCACAATCATTGAACCTTCTATCCTAATTTCTACTACCATTCCTAGTATTCCTACTTATGCGCCACCTCTCATGACAACTTCTATACAATTTTCTGCTCCTTTAAGTGTTGGTATTTCTAATCCTTCACTTCCTTTGAGTGTTCCTCCTACCTCCATACCTTATTCACTACCCTCATAGAATGTTGTCCCTTTCACATATTCCAATCCTTTTCCCATCCCTTCTAATCCTCCACCAACATCCTTGAATTTTCCTTTGGCTTCCTAAAAATTTCCTAGTATATCCAATATGTCTATGCCTACTATCAGGTCTTCTAATCCTACCATTAGTAGCTTACTTCAAATTGTTACTACCTTACAACAACAAGTAGCTCAATTCACTCAATCCAAGTACAACATCCCTACATGTGATATTTCCAATCCCCTTTCCTTAGATATCCTTCATGTTGTTATCGCACAACATATGGAGATACCTCATCTTGAGACTTATAATGGTAAGGGTGATCATTTGAATCATGTTAGGTATTTCCAAACTATATGTAGTGATTTTTCTCATGACTTTAGGCTCATGGCTAAGTTTTTCACATGTACTTTTAGGGATAAATATTTTCAATGGTATTCAACAATTTCAAAATAATATTGGCCCTCAAATTTCTTTGACTGATTTAATGCATTGTAATAAAAATGTTAAACAAAAATTTAGAGACTGTATTGGTAGATTTAAACATTTGTATGCTCAAATTTCTTATCATGTGCCTAATCTTGATATTCAATGTATTTTTATTTCTAATTTTCAAAAGGATATTAGAGATCAGATTTTCCTTACTGGGTATACTTCCTTTTCACATCTTTGCGTAGTGCTTCACTGTTATTAGTTACAAGTGAGCCATCTTGAGAGCTCTACTCCAATGGCTCCTATTACTGCAGATAAGAGTGATGTCATCATTAATCAAAATAAGTTCTCTAAGCCTAACAAGTATATAAATATTCACAAGTCAATGCACACAATTGATGATCAATTTTTACATCCAAAGATACGACTACTTTTTCCTTTGTGTATCATCCTAATCATAAGTATACTTCTTTATCTAGACCTTTTCATGTGGTGATGATGAAGTTAATTAATGATAACATTATTAAACTTCCTCCTATCCATCCTATTGGTAGTTTTTTTGGTTTCAATGTTTTTGCTGATCAAAATTTTGAGTTATTGTTTCCTGCCCCTAGTCCTTCTACTCCAAGTGTTAGGCCTAGGTTTCAGATCTTTTTTTCCCTAGAAAAATCTAATGAAACCCCAAATTTCCTTCTACAAATCTATTTCATTGTTACCTTTTCCATTAAATTAAAAGGCCCTTTTAAAGCATGTGTGCTTTTGTTCTCTCTGGTTAGTCGCGCAATCTCCAAATTGATTTAGAATATTCCTTTCTTATTGACAACTACCTGAAGCCTCATGTCACACAGTCTCCCTAAGATGAAGGAATATTCCCTGTTATCAAACGACCCAGTGGTTTACTTTTGTTGCTAGGTCTCTGGATTTTCATTATGAGATCAAGCGACTACTATGAAAAATATTTGTGGAACAACTATGGTCTCTAGATCTCTAGATCAAAATGCTTTAGGTCGGGTGATCTCTAAAGGAGATAAAATATTGATATAAAATTAAGCAGTATCGAGATCTATAGTTGGTCACCAAATCTCCAAGTACTAGTGGCAGTTAGGAGTTTAGGTCGCTAGATCTCAAGGTTTGCCAATAGTTATCTCTTTTATCCAACAACTTGGCATTTTCACTTGTCACGCATTCTCATTATCTTGGTGGTTCTATCTCTGGTGGTCAGTGATTTGGAAACATGGTTATCTTTGGATCTCCTAATAAAGCGGTTAGGACACAAGGGATACAACGAATTGATGTGGACCATTGGGTCAAATTTCTAATCAGCGATTGATGATTATTCTCATGACTTGACTGAGGTTAAGTATTTTATCTTGTGACTATGAGAACTACTTTGTCACTAAATCTCTAGGATAAACTCAAGTTAAGGAAATGGTTTGGCAGTTGTGAGGCTAACTTCAGTCACGTGATCGCCTGGAAGAGTAAAGTTAGAATTTGAAGGATTGGAGAAAGTATGACTTTTCATTTAATGGATTTTGTGACGTGTCCCCATAGGAGTGGTTGACAGAATATGGAAAATATAAGTGAAAGGGTGGATTTGACTATAGTCACCAGATCTCTAGATAACATAAATTGAAGTCTCCTCTCCTTAGTCACTAGATCTCCAGATGGTCAGGTCGGGTGATCTCAAGATGAAGTTTGAATAGTCAACTAGACTCAACGACTAGGAGGTGTTTTATGGTTGCCAAGTCTTGTGATGGCCCTTTGTCGCCTAATCTCGAGATAGTTTCAAAAGTAAGTATTTTTGCAGCGACCAATATTGTGACCCTTTGTCGCCAAATCTCAATATAAATTTTTTAATTTGATCTTTTTCGTCAGATCGCTAGACGATTTCAAAAGGTTTCAAATGTTTTAGCGACTATGATTTCCCATTGTCACTAGGTCTCCAAATGAAATGTAAGCTAATACATTAATCATAGGTATTTTGATTGATCCCTCTTTCATCGTGAATGTTATCACTGAAGAACATATTTTTTGTAAATTATTTAATAAGGATACATATGTTACATCTAGTGTTTAGATTCAAACTTGTAATGGTTTTATTTATCTCCCTCAAGGTTCTATTAATCTTCTTGTGACTATTGTTGGTAAGATTGTTTACACTACCTTTATTGTCATTCCTACTTTAGACCAATTTTAGGTTAAGGTTAGCATTATGTAGATTTACTCCATGCAATCTATAGCATTTCCTATTCATATGTTCATAAAGTATCCCCACAAAGGATAAATTATCACCATTAATAATTCCCTTTACAAACGTTCACATCCTCAAGATTGTGTTGTTATAGATTTCTTTTGGCCTGAAAAAATGCCTAACCATCCTAATCATATCTTTCTATCCTATCAACAATACAAGGTAGAAAATATTCTTGAGCTTCTCCTTCATAAGGTTGATACTCCTATAGATATCTTACCTACCCAACCTATTCCTCCTCCTATAATTCCTCAACCAGTAGTCATTCCCTCCCTGAAACCTATGATTGTGGAACCTAATCCTTCAAGTTTATCTTGTAAAACCATTTGTAACCAACATGCTCATCGGCTTCACAAAAACCATCAAGATAAGGCTAAGGCTTATAAAATTTCTTCTCACACTTCATCTTCCTCTCAACCTTTTCCTTCCTTTGATCAACCTATGCTTGAGCCTTTAAAGGAAGTTAATCAATATAACAATATGAAAAAGGATAAACATGATGATGTTGTTTGTATTTTAGATTCTATTAATCTTGGTATAGAAGATACTCTTGATGATGATTCTATTGCACAGGTTAGTGATGATGAATATGAGAATATTGATATGGAATAATATTTTCCTAAAATTCTTTCTACATAGCTTATAATCACTCCTAGTGAAGAGCGTAGTGACTCCCACCAGAGTCCTTTCTTGGATCTAGTGGTGGTTCCTACTGTTTTGGATGTTGATCCTCTTGTGAGTTTCTCACCCTTCCCTAACAATTTGGACCAAGATGGTGAATGCATGTGACACACTTTATGTGGACTTATTTAGTACGATATTCATTGTGTTTTCTTGTTGTGTTTCCCCTATGTTGCATTTTCTATTATTTGTTTTGTCTAGAATGCTTTAGATGATTCTTGAGTTCTCCATTAGAACAAGATGATAAAGTAGTCTAACATGTTGTGTGATTATTATATTTTTATCTCTCTCCTTCTATTTTTTTGTTAAATATTGTGTTTTATATGTTCTATTTTCTATAAATGTGCCCTTATGTATTCTACTTGGATGCTTGCAACATAGTAGCACTGATTCTTTTTGGTCTTTGTGTTGTTTTCCCAAAAGGACTCTTCTTCGTATATCTTATGTATTTTTCCTCCATTGTGTTGTAGTTCTACTTCCTTTGTGGAATGACGACATTTCATACTTGATATAATATTACATATTATCATATGATCATAGTAACCCCAGAGTTAGTGGATCCCTTTGTTTTCTCTCTTTTTTTATGTGTTCATTTCCCTTGGCATGTTCTCTCCTAGGGACATTTCATAGAGGAAATGTTATTTTTGGATGCTTGTATGCTTCTATTAAATCCATTTATCTTGTTGAGGCATTTTCAATTTCTTTAACTTGGAGGCATACACTCCTCTCACTTTTTGCACACACGAACATTGACAATTTTGTCTCCTCTATCAAAGTATTGGCAGTTCATGGTGGCTCTTTTCTCTTTTAGATCTCTCATTAGATTATTGATGGTGTGGGAGGACTGATCCTTATTTTTTATCCTTCTTGGGACTATTGATATTATTTTAATCCTAATCACCATTTTGATCCCTTAAGGACACACACATCCTTATGCCTAGGTCATGTTTTGATTCTTATTTTTGGGACATGGAGTTCCCTTGAAGTCTAATCCTTTGATGAGTTTCATAGCAAGACACACACACTTTCTAGACCATTCAATTCATCTTTGATGATTTTACTAGCATTCCACACACACTTGTTAGACCATTCAATTCATATTTGATGATTTTACTAGCATGCCACACACACTTGCTAGACCATTCAATGTCATCTCTTGTTGCACCCTTTTTCTTTTCCTTTTTCTTTCCTTTCATGTAGTTCACAATAAGGAACACAAACCTTATTGGGCAAGTTGGCTACACTTTCTTGTTAGTTACATCACTCTTATTTTTTAGCTTTGGATGTGATGAAGACTCAAGTCTCTTAGGGTCTTGATGATTTCTTTGTCTCCTTAGCCATGATCAAATCAACTCTTTCTTTTTTATCTACTTTACCATGAGTTTGAGGTAACTCATACTATTGCTAAAGTGGGGGATAAATATACCATCTTAAAATGGACATGCTCCTCAGTTAAGACCTTTTAGCTCCTATCCTTTATCAACTTTTTTGACCATGGATAGATTCATGCTCAATCCTCTATTTCTCTTATTCTATAATGTTTCTCCCTTTTTTAACTATGTAGTCTTTGAGACCTCGGGGCTGGACCCCTGTGGACCAACCTTGGAACAAGTCAACCCATCAACCTATTCCTTAAGAATAGGTTGACTAGGTCAACATGTTATATAATAGGTTGACCAAGTTGACTTATTCCTTGGTGGTTGTGAGCCTTGAGCCCAATTTTTTCTCGAGGATTTAATTCTCAAAATTTGGTGACCTCGTCGGGTTTCTTTGTTTTCCCACCGAGAAACTTGTATAAAAGGAAGCCTAGGAACCTCATTTTAGGAAGAAAACAAAAAGAAGAGGAAGAAAAGAAATAAAATAAACAAAATCAAGAAGGAAGAAAATTTAGGAGGATAAAATCATTCAAGCATTCAAGCATTCAATTATTCAAAGACTCAAGGATCCTTTGTGGGAATATTTCCTCTTCAAGATCTAGCATATTATTGGCCATCAAGGGAGGAGATCTACATTGAGGAATTCATCATCTTCTTCATTTTATGCACACTTACATCCATGGATCCATGAGTTTATTTTGGTAGATCCATTGCAATTATGGAGATTTCCTACTTTGCAAATTCAACATCTACAACATACAAGCATCACAAAATCCTTATTGACAAGGGTTTCTTCAAGAAAGGTGAATATCTACATTTGTCTTGTTTCATTTACACATTTAAATTTCAATTCAAGGTTGATTCCTCAATCTAGGGCTTGACCAAGGAAAGCCCTTATCCACCCCAACCCCCAAAACCTATTTTTTTGTATGGAGAAGCAATACTTCAGAATTGTAGGTACATATCTGGAAGTTAAAGACAAAGATCTACTAGAAAAATGTGGGTTGACTTCAGTAAAGTGCCTCAGGAAAATAGATACTTGGTCAACCTATTTTGTAACATGATGACATGGTCAACCTATTCTGGGCAGCATAAGATTTTCAACATTTTATGGGTTTTCCATCGTGATCACAGATCCGCAGTCAAAAATTTAGGTACAAGTCCAAAATAGGAGTTTCCAAAGAATAAAATAAAAGTCTTCTTCATACTTCAAGGTGAGTACCTCATTATCTATTTCACATCTTATTTTAGATCCATTTTCACATCTTAATTGGGTTGATTGCTTACATTTAGCACCTAGATCTATATTCCATATCTTGCTACATCAATTAGTTCAATTTTACAAGTGCATTTATACAACCTTAATAAAATATTACATTACATGAAAGAGGAATTTATTTTGTACTTCCTTAGTATAATTTGGGTTTATCATTAGCATCCCCTCATCTTATTGGGTTTTAGCTAATCTAACTTAGGTTATATTGAGAGTTATGCCTGGAAGCCCCTCTTTCTCTTGTATTTATAATGCTAGTGTGGAAATGGTTAATTAATGAACACATCTCACATATTTTTGTTAGGAGTGGGAACACTGAGAGGGGGGGTGATTCGGTGTTCACTGTATTTTATCTTTTTACTTTATTCTTTAATCTGAACTTGAATACTTAAATACTGAAATGAACATCAACATAAGCATGAAACATGAAATCAACATATAACACCAATATGGTTATGAGGAAATCCAAATAGGTAAAAACCCTGGTGGGAATTAACACCCACTAATATTCTGTACTAGTCTTTTATGATCCTTGCTAGAAGATCCTTAACCCTGTTAGGAGTTGCTTTACAATGTATTTAGTACAATGACCTTGTCAAGGGTTAGACCATGTTAGGAGTCTTTTACAATAACCTTATTAGGGGTGTGGACAGAGTGTCCTAGTACCTTACAATTGTAATTTTATAAATAAATCATTGGCATTTTTCTCTTTAAATGCATATATTTAATTATATCTGATAATTCTATATTATTAAATAATAAAGAATTAAATTATAAGATTATAAGATTATAACCTTCAATGATAATGAAACTTAATCAAATTATAAATAAATTATATCAATAAATTGTAAAAAATTATATTATATTAAGAAAAGGAATTATAATCAAATTTTAATATTATAATACTTCATGATTATAAAAGAAAATAAAATAAAATATATATATATATATAATACTATACATTATAATATATATTATAATAATAAATATTATAATATATACTATAATGCACCGGGCGCATACATCCAAAAAATGAACAGTCGCATCCTTAGTGATGCGGCTAATCGCAAGGGTTAACCTGCCTCAGTCACACCACTAAGGGGTACAACATGTGGAGGGACGTGACTCCCCTCCCCACACTAAGGTATATATCACCCCCGCACGGTGTTAAAGGGAAAAAAGGAAGAAAATGGGAAAGACAACGAAGAAGGATAATTGTAAAGAATACACAGCGAATATGAAAGGATATATGAAGAAGATACACAGTGCTGAGGATTATATATATTACAATTAAATGTTCTATCAGAGTTAACCGATAAGGCTGTGGGAGATATCATTACTTATTGTAAGTACATTATCTTTATTATTTACAGACAGAGATATATCAGTAAATTAATTAATTAATTAATGAAGAATGTAAACCAATATATATATATATATATATATATATATATATATGGATTAATTATTGTTGAATATATATATTGGTATTATTCAATATGCAATATATATATATATATATATTTATGTAGATATATATATAATACATATGTATTTATATATATATGTACATAATTATAATGTAGTTATGAAATATATAAATGAATCTATAAATACATATATAAAAGGCATATGTATTTATATGGATAAATTACAGATACTTAGTTTAGAATATTGACATTATATATAATGTATTTCTAAAATAGATTTAAATTATGTTTCTTCTATTGACATGATTTTATGATTAAGATATCATACTTAATTAAAGGAAATATTCACAATGAATAGAATTAATTTATGCAAATTATGTGTAATTAATAATATAAGCCATCATAATGAGAAAGTCGTTAAATGATGGAAATTATGTGTAATGGTGATATGAGACATCATAATGAGAAAGTCATTAAATGATGGACGTCATATCTCTACAATTGATGATACGGATGGATCCCTGTATCTGGAGGGGACTAGTGGGAATTAAGCCATTTCCCTAGTCTCGTAGGTAATATATATATATTGATAGCCGAGTCATATGCATATGCGTAGGCTTGGAATGCCACTAGTTGGAAAGCAACTAGTTGTCTTCAAGAGGACCTTACGGGCAGCGTTCTGGGAATGATGTCCCAAGGACCTGAATGCTTAGAGGGAGTGAATGTCTCTCAAGCTGGGGGCGCTATGAAGCTGACTCAGAGGCAGCCTTAAGGGCCAACTTTCCCTTATTAACTTAGAGTAGAGTATGAAATATATATATACTTTTATGATGTCATGTACTAACAACGGTTTTGTAGGATTTTATAGAAGTAGAAGAACAAGGGACATTATAGTGGTATCAGAGCATAATCCTGCCATCCTGTGGAAGACAGTTCATGCAAACGTATAAGAGGAAGAAAGGAGAAAAAGCTATGGCCGAAAAATTAGCCAATGCATTAAGGAGCTTCATGGAACAAACTAATGAGAGGTTTGAACAGACCAATCAATTAATATTACAAGCCATCCAAAATATGAATAATAACAATAATCACTAGGAACGTCACACCCCCCCAATGGGAGGAGATCTACATTCTAATCACTCAGAAAATGAACCTCCGTTCCAGGATTCCTCCATGAGACCCACCATACCCTCATTACTCCCATGAGAAGAACCTATCTTAAGGAGTGAAGTCCCTTCCACCCAATCAGTGGAAGAAATCACCCAAATGTATGCTAAGTTGGAACCTAATATACAAAAACTCATTCCCTTCAAGGAATACTATGAAACCAAAACCATGGCAAGTAACGGGCAAAGAAAACATCATGGGGAAAAGGACATTAAAGCCAAGGTGGGAAAAATGTCCCTTCCACACTACGAGGGGTCAGGAAAGGAAACGGCCCAAGCCTAGATCCAAAAATTAGATACCTACCTATCACTCAGTCCAATGACAGAAGAAAATGCCATCAAATTTTCCATAATGCACTTAACAGGGGAAGCCCACAATTGGTGGCACCATGGAATAATCACACTAGATCACAAAAATATTAAAACCTAAAATGAATTCACTCAAAGGCTCATTAGTAGATTTGATCAAAAGGAACCAGAGTGGTACTTCCAAGAATTAACTCACCTCAGACAAACTGGAACAATTGAAGAATTTGCCAACAAGTTTCAGAGTCTATTAGTAATGGTTCCTGATATATCTCAAAAAAGGAGAGTTTACATGTTCATTGAAGGACTCAAAGAACACATCAAAGTAAGGGTAAGACCATTCGAACCCCAAACTATAGAAGAAGCTGTTAGAAAACCAAGAATGTCTGAGTATGATGTATCCAAAGAAAAACAAAAAAATAACTCTTCCAGGACACCGAATAAAGGACAATTTCCAAAGAAAGATTCCACCAAATGCTTCACTTGCCAACAACCATGGAGCAAGGACCATCATTGTAAAGAAAGGGGATAACTCATCCAAAAAGGATTATGTTTCAAATGCAAAACACCCTAGGCTAAGGGACACCAATGCAAAAGAGGTCAAATGAATAATATAGAGGAAACACAGGAAGAGGAGACATCTCAAAAAAGGGCTAGATTAGAGGAACCAAGACCAGGAACACTGGCCATTATCACCTAGGGAAATGAGAACAGACCATTCTGACTTAAGGGGCTAATTAAAGGACAAAGGATAATTGCTTTGGTGGACACCGGGGCCTCACATGATTTCATTAGTCAGCAACTTGTGACAAGAAGGAAATTACCAACACAGGAGTTCGAAGGATTTGAAGTAATTATGGGCAACGGAACCATTGATAAATGTACAAGAATGGTACCCCAATTAGAAATCCAAGTGGGGGAACATATAATCACAAGAGATTCCTTTGTGGTAAGTCTACAAAATGACCTCATTCTAGGGATGCCCTGGATAAATTCATTAGGTAGGTTTACCATGGATAGCCCCAATCTTGAAATCTGCTTTCAACAGCAAGGGAGAGAGGTAATATTAAAAGGCATGCTCGATGGCTCACCAAAAGTAGTATCATGTAATCAGATGGAGAAGATTCTAAGACATGATCAAGGGGAGTGGATGGCTCAATGCATGATCCTTGAGAAGACTTCCATAAAGGAGCAAGAAATTCCTGATGACATTCATCTTATCATAAAAAAATATAGAAGAGTCTTCGAAGATATTCCACCCGGACTACCCCCAAAAAGAGGATTCGAACATTCCATAGAACTTGAGGATGGAGCTAAACCAGTTATCACAACTCCTTACCGGCACCCCCACAAGTACAAAGAAGAGATTGAGAGAACTATTAAAGAATTACTAGAAATGGGTCATATTCAACCTAGCAGCAGCCCATTTGCCTCCTCTATCGTATTGGTTAAAAAGAAGGATGGTACCATGAGAATGTGCATAGACTATAGAGCATTGAATAAAAAGACTATAAAAAATAGATACCCCATCCCTAGAATTGATGAATTAATGGATGAATTACATGGAGCCAAAAAATTTTCAAAAATTGACTTGAGATCAGGGTATCACCAAATTCGGATGAGAAAAGAGGACACTCCCAAAATAGCTTTTAGATGTCATTATGGACATTTTGAATTCCTAGTCCTACCTTTTGGACTCACTAACACTCCAGCTACCTTCCAATCATGTATGAATCACATTTTTAGACAGCAACTAAGGAAATCTCTGCTTGTATTTTTTGATGATATTCTTATTTATAGTGAGACATGGGAAAAACATCTCCAGCATCTTGAGGAAGTATTAAGTATCTTGGACACCAAATCACTCTATGCAAAAATGACCAAATGTGAATTCGGGTTAAAAGAAATCATCTACTTAGGACACAAAATCAGTGAAGCAGGAGTAAGTGTGGACGAAGAAAAGATTAAAGCTATTAGAGATTGGCAAACCCCTAAAACTCTAACACAATTAAGGGGATTTGTGGGACTTTGCAGTTATTATAGAAGGTTTTTGAAGGGATTTTCAAAAATGGCGGCACCTCTCACTGACCTAACAAAAAAAGGAGCTTTCACTTGGAATGATAAAGCCCAACAAGCTTTCCAACAACTTAAGGTAACCATGAGCACATGTCCGGTTTTGGCTATACCTAATTTTTCTATACCTTTTGAACTCCAATGTGATGCCTCAGGGAAGGTATCGGGGCCGTACTCATGCAGAAGAAACACCCCATAGCTTTTGAAAGCCGCAAGCTCTCAGCCGGGGAAAGGCACTATTCCATTTATGACAAGGAGATGCTAGCTATTATGCATGCGTTAGCCAAATTCCATCAGTACTTGGTTTATGGAAAATTCATTGTAAAAATAGATCATAACAGTTTACGTTTCTTTCTAAGTCAAAAAGATCTCAATGATAGGCAACAAAAGTGGGTAAGAAAAATAGAAGCCTACAACTTTGATATAGAGTACGTCAAAGGGGTAAATAATGGCGCAGCAAATGCCCTATCCAGAAAGGCACACCTAAATAATATCACTAGTATATCCAAGGAGTGGAAAGAAGAAATCATCAAGGAATATGCCCAAGACTCACCAGCAAGAGAGATTCTAGAAGGAAATCCACCTAATGAGAATTTTACAATCAAAGATAACCTTATACTCTACAAGGGTAGAGTATACTTGACTCCTCAATCTAGGTTCAAGAATAAGGTCCTCCAAGAATTCCATGACCACCCTTTAGCAGGACACCCAAGATATTATAAAACTTATAAACATATCAGAGAGAAGTATTCATGGAAGGATCAAAAGGATGTACAAAAATACGTACGAGAATGCATGACATGTCAGCATAATAAGGCTGAACTCTCCTACCCCGCAGGGTTACTCCAGCCTTTACCTATCCCTAACCAAAAATGGGAAAGCATATCCATGGATTTCATCACAGGGTTACCTAAAACACAAGGGAAGGACAGCATTTTCATGGTTGTGGATAGACTCACCAAATATGCCCATTTCTTTGCAGTCTCAACTGAATATAAGGCAAGCCAAATAGTAGAATTGTTTTTTAGAGAAATTTTTAGACTTCATGGACTTCCTCAAAATATCATCAACGACAGGGACAACAAATTTATTAGCCAATTTTGGCAAGAACTATTCAAATTAGTGGGTACCACCTTAACCCCTAGCACTAGCTACCACCCTCAAATAGACGGGCAAACTGAAATAGTAAATAAATGGCTTGAACGCTACTTAAGGAACTATGTGACCGGGCAACAGAACTCGTGGATCAAGTGGTTACATTTTGGGGAATATTGTTATAATACAACCCATCATATGTCTATAGGAATGAGCCCTTTCCAAGCATTATACGGGTATGAAGTTACATCCTTCGGGGAACTAATCTCTCCAGAAAGCAAAGTACCCAAGGCACAAGATTTTATACAGCAAAGTAGAGACATCCTTAAATCCTTGAAAGAAAATATCCAACAAGCCCAAAACCAACAGAAGATTTATGCAGATAAAAAGCGCACTGAAAGAACCTTCAAAGTAGGAGATCTTGTGTTTCTAAGGTTACAACCCTATAAGCAAGCTTCCATCAAGAAGAGTGGGGTGAAAAAATTAAAGCCCCAATTTTATGGACCCTACAAGGTAATAAGAAGAATCGGAGAAGTAGCTTACGAAATTGAACTTCCCAAAGGAAGTAAAATACATAACATATTCCATGTCTCTAGACTCAAGAAACTTCTTGGACAGCACACACATTCATGTGAAGAATTACCACCCTTGAATGAAGAAGGGAAGCTCATTTTGCAACCAGAAGTCATCCTAGATACTCGCCAAAGGAAGTTACGAAATCGAACCATTTCTGAACATCTAATAAAATGGAAAAATCTGCCTGAGGAAGATGCCACTTGGGAAAGAGAGGAGAACCTCAAGTTGCTTGAGGACAAGCAAATTGAAGATGGGGGAACTGTGATAACCCTCGAATAAGTACCTTACAATTGTAATTTTATAAATAAATCATTGGCATTTTTCTCTTTAAATGCATATATTTAATTATATTTGATAATTCTATATTATTAAATAATAAAGAATTAAATTATAAGATTATAACATTATAACCTTCAATGATAATGAAACTTAATCAAATTATAAATAAATTATATCAATAAATTGTAAAAAATTATATTATATTAAGAAAAGGAATTATAATCAAATTTTAATATTATAATACTTCATGATTATAAAAGAAAATAAAATAAAATATATATATATAATACTATACATTATAATATACATTATAATAATAAATATTATAATATATACTATAATGCACCGGGCGCGTACATCCAAAAAATGAACAGTCGCATCCTTAGTGATGTGGCTGATCGCAAGGGTTAACCTGCCTCAGTCGCACCACTAAGGGGTACGACGTGTGGAGGGATGTGACTCCCCTCCCCACACTAAGGTATATATCACCCCCGCATGGTGTTAAATGGCAAAAAGGAAGAAAATGGGAAAGACAATGAAGAAGGATAACTGTAAAGAATACACAGCGAATACGAAAGGATATATGAAGAAGATACACAGTGCTGAGGATTATATATATTACAATTAAATGTTCTATCAGAGTTAGCCGATAAGGCTGTGGGAGATATCATTACTTATTGTAAGTACATTATCTTTATTATTTACAGACAGAGATATATCAGTAAATTAATTAATTAATTAATGAAGAATGTAAACTAATATATATATATATATATATGGATTAATTGTTGTTGAATATATATATTGGTATTATTCAATATGGAATATATATATATATATTTATGTAGATATATATATAATACATATGTATTTATATATATATGTACATAATTATAATGTAGTTATGAAATATATAAATGAATCTATAAATACATATATAAAAGGCATATGTATTTATATGGATAAATTACAGACACTTAGTTTAGAATATTGACATTATATATAATGTATTTCTAAAATAGATTTAAATTATGTTTCTTCTATTGACATGATTTTATGATTAAGATATCATACTTAATTAAAGGAAATATTCACAATGAATAGAATTAATTTATGCAAATTATGTGTAATTAATAATATAAGCCATCATAATGAGAAAGTCATTAAATGATGGAAATTATGTGTAATGGTGATATGAGACATCATAATGAGAAATTCATTAAATGATGGACATCATATCTCCACAATTGATGATACGGATGGATCCCTGTATCTGGAGGGGACTAGAGGGAATTAAGCCATTTCCCTAGTCTCGTAGGCAATATATATATATTGATAGCCCAGTCATATGCATATGCATAGGCTTGGAATGCCACTAGTTGGAAAGCAACTAGTTGTCTCCAAGAGGACCTTACAGGCAGCGTTCTGGGAATGATGTGCCAAGGACCTGAATGCTTAGAGGGAGTGAATGTCTCTCAAGCCGGGGGCGCTATGAAGCTGACTCAGAGGCAGCCTTAAGGGCCAACTTTCCCTTATTAACTTAGAGTAGAGTATGAAATATATATATACTTTTATGATGTCATGTACTAACAACGGTTTTGTAGGATTTTATAGAAGTAGAAGAACAAGGGACATTACAAGCTCACTACTCAAGTCGTAAAGGCTACAACCTTCTAATCTCAGATACACACTATATCTACTAGATGAATTGCCACTATGACACTACTTGTCTGATCAGTTCCTTTGATGTGCTGATGCTTTGACCTCTTGCAAAGATCTAATACCTCTTATCAACTCTTCACATACTTCTTCAATTATTATCTTTTCTCTATTTCACCTTCCATACTAATTACAATGGGTGCATCTCATGTTTATATGTGCATACAAAACAAATAACTAGGTCGGCCCTTTAACTGATTACATACAATGCTTCCAATTGAATTGGCTCAAGTATGTTTATAAACAAATATAATTACATGTCAGAAACCTAATTACAATAGGCACATAGCCTTTACAATATAATAATATAACTACAAACTAAAATACCAACAGTCGGTTGCTTTCTCTGTTCTTCTCTGGCATTCTTTGTCTGTGCAACTTGAACTCTCTGCATCTTCCTCATAACGAATCTTCTAATCATGGACTCTTAGACTTAGCATGAATATTATGTTACCAACTTAATTTCTAGGGCACATACCATAATTTTGTTGTATGCATGTGCGCTGATGCTCTGATCTTTAGGTACTCTATACACTGTCTAGTCTTCAATACTTAGCCAATTTTTGATCTACTCATCAAGTGCGCTGACTCCAAAACACTATATGACTTTTTTTCATAATGAAAACACTATATTAAGTCATATACACCAATATAGTCAACTTGCCAATAATCTCCCCCTTTGTCATTCATGGCAACAAAGGAATATGGCATAGTTGCTAATTGATCTTTTATACAAAAAACTTCTATCTTATATCTCCCTTATACATATCTATAACTCCATATTCTAATAACTCGATATTTTATAGATACTCCCTCTTTGATATTAATCAAAAAGGAGGTTCAAAATTGTGTCTACAAATACTTATAGTGTGAGAACATCCAAATATGTTATCTGTAGGTTTTGGATCTCTTTCTTCAAAAATGTGATCAATGAATTAACAATCTAGAGATGGGCGCATAGTGCATACTGTAGTTTCTCCATCTTCTCTAGGTTTGTGCTAGGACTTGTATGCACCAAAAAAGAAAAATGAGATTTAAAAATGTATGCACCCTAAAATGGTCACCTAGACTTTGGGCCCCATTCTTCATTTTATCAATATTGGAATTATTTTATCAATTTTCTGAATCAATGATTTTTAATATTTTTAATTCAAATCAATTTATTTGATCAAATTGTAATTAATTCAAAAATTTTAATATATTTCCCAAGTTTTATTTAATTGAGAGAACTTGCTCCTTTTTAATTAAATAAAAATCATTTAATTAAATCATCAAGTCAATTATTTTAAATCTCATTTTAATTAAAATAATAAATCTCTTCTAAATAAATAAAAAATCTTTTAATTAAATATTGGAACCCACTTTGCTAAAAATAATAAATAAATAAATAAAAATAATAAAGTAAAGTGCACTTTCCTATGAGGTGGAATCTTTTGATTTTGCCTCTTGAGCACATAGATCAACCAAGATTTAATCTCCACCGTTGCTCATTTCTTTTTGCCTCTTAATCTTGACCATCCAAGATTTTTTATAAGGAGACCTCTCCTCATTTTCATATGTGCATTTTGTGAATTGTTATGCTATAGGTTTGAAGAGCGATTTTGGAGAAGATTTTGAGTACTTGAGCTTGGATATTGAAACTTCTCTCTTCTTGTCTTCTTCTCTCATGCCCCATGGCAATCCATTAGATTAATCTTGTATTTTCCATATTAGATTAGATTCATATTTCATTTCATAGAATAATCTTGCATAAGCATTTCCTTTCATAGATTAATTTGCATTGTTATCATATAGAATAGATCTCATTTTCATTTGCATGCATCTTTGAATCTCTCATTTTATGGTGTACTTGCATGGGTACAAACATAGGTCAAATCTGAGGGCCTTCATCACAAACCCTTGCACTCCATGAATAGAGAACTATGAGTCACTATTTGAGATCTCATTCTTGAGAGATCTTGGATGTAATGATTCATAGAAGTGTGACAACATTTTAGCACACATTTTTGGCACCCACTATTGGGCAACCCACCTTTACATGCTTGTTTTGGTTATTTTTGGAGCTAACCCCCTTGTGCAGATTTACTTGGACACTAAAACTTTAGATTTTCAAAGATTTGATCATATCTCCCAAACGGCTTGGTGTTTTGATCTAAATTTTTTTTTACAGGTTGGCAACATATCAAAAAATCAATTTTCAGTGAAAATTAGCATATTTTTTGGAAATTTTTACATTTTTAGAAAGCTCTTTAAATTCTATAAGGGGTCCATTCCTTGTGTTTTGAATTGGGATGCAATATCATAGCTCAAATAATTGATTTACAAAAAGTGGTCTATTTTCGTAAAATAGGTCTCTAGGGCACAAATGAAGAGATTTTTCTAAAAATTTTACATTTTTGGAAAGCTCTCTATTTTTTAGTAGGGGTCTCTATTTTTAATCTTCATTTTTTTGGCTGAAATCATATCAAAAAAATTAGATCTTGTTGACTAGGTAAAATGCAAAAAAATAAAATTTTGTGATGAGTATGCACTTATTTTTCATGGTTCAATGCATGATATGAGTTGTCATTTGAATTATTTGTTGGCTATCATTTCTCCTAACAATTTATTTTTAGATCTAACCCTAGGGTTTGCATAAGTTGGATATACATTGCATATCTTGTTTGCTTGTTTACTTGTTTGCTTGTTGGAGAGTTCGTGGTTTGCTTACACAAAAAAAGCTCAAAAAAAATCTACTAAGCGTATTGCTTTGGACTTGAGGTACTTTGTTCAATCTCTATAACATTTGGATTTTGCAAATAAAATAAATCTCTCATGTGTCTAGCTTGAGTTCTTACTAGCTTTCATAGATCACACTTCAATTTTGGGCTCTAAAAAGAACATAGATTTACCTTTCTTGCATATGTGTTTCACATAGTAATTAGGCCCTATGAACACTATTTGTGGTGATCTTGAGAGATTGGGTTTCTTTTGAGACTTTTCTTGACGATAGATCCCCTTGTAGGTAGGGAGCATATTGAGATTATCTCACCTTCCCTTGATTTGTGTCCTCATCTTTTTTATTGATGCATTCTCTCTCTAGAGGGGTTGATAGATCACAAGTTTTTGACATCATAGATCTTGGTGAGGTTAATTTTAGTCTTAGCATGTCAGATTAATCTTGCTTGCTATGTTTGGGTGAAGTGAAGAGGCTAGAGGACTATGTTCTACTCCATTTTTGGGTAGTATCAGAAACTCAGATCCTTAAAGCTAAACCAAGTCCCCATGTGGTCCTTTTTGTGAGTCACCTTGTTAGAGAGGGTTAAATATAGTGGACATTCCCATTATTGGGTAAACCACATGGACAGAACCTCAAGTAGTAATAGCCATTTTCACCATGGTAGTGACAACCGCTATATAAATATCCTTGTGGAAGAAATCTCTACGGTTGTAGTTTATTGTTGGGCTGTCAAATCTTCTCAACATCTTCGATCGATTAAATTCTCAGAATGTGTCAAAACCCCAATGCGCCTAGATTGGAGTTCGCCCTCTTGAGATTACAAAAGTTGCAGATTCAAACCATTACTAAGAACCATAGTGCAACCAAATTTTTATTTTCTAGGACTATGTGCATGATTGGAAAAACATTTTGAGAACATACACAAGTAGTTCTTAAGGAGTAGCATACTAAGTCACTATTCTTGTTCATGTGCAAGGTTATTTTTCTCCTTGCTCATTGTTTGAAGACAATTGCTTGCTTGAACTCCTTGATTTCTATCTTATGTACTTGATCAATGATAAAAATTTGTTGATGTACTTACTTGGTTATTTAAAACAAACAAATCTAAGTTCCCAAGTGATAAAAAAAAAAAAAAAACTTCAAAGATTTCCACAAAAGTGCTATGACATGTTGCTCAACATCTAAATGAACTTAAATGGTATCAAGTTGCACAAAATAACTCTTGGTCTTCTTTCATTCACATCTCCCATGTCTTCCTAGTCTCCCATTTTTCATCCTTTCTCTTCTTCCTTCCATGCTTGATTCCTCCTCTTCTAGAACCATGAGTTTCAACTATCTTGCTATAGAACCTCTCTTGAAAATGGATGATCTTGATCTCCTTGCTCAATTTTAAAAATATCATTCTTCCAATAGTTTCATTGATGATAAATTTATGACAAAAATACAAAAGAAATCAAGTGAATCACCCACCTTTGGTAGAATCATGCTCCTGATCCTCTCACAATCTTCTTCTTCCAAACATTCTTCATCATCTAAGTCTTCTCATTCTTCTTCACCTTCCAAGTCTTACCATGACTCTTCTAGACATCATTCAAATTCCTCATCTTCTAAATCTTATCATGACTTTTCTAAACATCATTTATCTTCCAAATCTTACCATGACTCTTCTAGACATTATTCACATTCCTCATTATCCAAGTCTTCTTCCTCCACTAGGTCTTCACTTTCTTCTTCTTCACAATCTTGTTCCTCTTCTATTTCTCCCAAGAGTCTTACTCCTCATCTCAATACATACTATAATGAGCAGTGTAGTGATCCTTATGATACCTATATTCCTAAGAGTCTTCCTAGCCCTCCTAGTCATGTGCTCATGCTTACTGGAAATGGGATGTCCTATTGGAGAGATCGTGATGGTGATCCATATGATTCTGATTTTCAAAGAGACTTTGATGATTTATGTGAACAATACCTTGATTATGATCCATTTACTACTACTAAGGACGATAAAATGCACCGCGCTGATTTGAAACATCAATATTATAAGAATTGTTCCTCTAAGAACATTCACGTTGAAAATAAAGATGACACTCTCAAACAAGATTATCTTAATGATGGACCTTTCTCTTCTGATGGTTCCCTTCCATCCCCTACTTCCTCCAATACCCATACATTTCCTAAAGCTTTCGAATCTTTCACAAATCCTTCATTCAACAAAAATCCTAATACTTTTCATGTGGTTCCCTATATTTATCCTCAAGGGCTACCTCTTAAAGAAACTCAAGCTAATCTTCACTTGGCTGCAAATACTTTCAATAATGCTAAACCTAAAGAGCCTAAGCCTTTGCACGCTATAATGCCTACTTCAGCTGGTCCTTCCCTATCTTCTCCAAAGTCTTCCATACAATTCCAACATGATTCCTTGTCATTAGAAGTGGCTCCATGTCAAGAGGACTCTAAAAATGATAAAGAAAAGAACATAAAGAAAGATCAAGATCAAGAACCCTCCATGTCATCCAATCCTTTTCATGATGTCGCATATCTATTTCATGGTTCTTTTGATCCTCTACGCCCTTTCTCATTCATTCCACCATGTCTTAAGTCTTCTCCTAAGCAAGATCAAGCTACTACTTACACCATTGAGCTTACTAACAATCAAAATAACCTTACTACACTTGCACTTTCCAAATATGATACTTCCATTAAGGTTATTAAAAATGGTGTTGTTACTTCCAATGTTAAGCCTATTGAAAATCAAGAAAAAAATGATACGCTTATGCTATCCAAAGCTCCTTGTCAAGATCAAAGTCTTCCATCTTCTTGTTCTACCACTCCATGTTCACTTCCACTTTCTACTCTTCCTAAGTCTTTGCAAGTTCCGAACAATACTATCAAATAAGTTTCTCCTATTCAAGATGTTCATGATCCTATTGCAAATCCTAATGCTCACTCTAAAGATGCTGATGTCCTTGGTTGTCATATAGATGTTGATGAACTTATTGATTATCCTTTTGTATCTTCCATGTCCATCCTGGGACCTCCTCCACCAATACTAAGGGCTTCATGTCTTCCTTCCAACTTGGGCCCAAGTATGTCCCTTCACTTTCCCCTCCTAACTCTCCTAATTTGTCATCCATCTTGGGTCCTTACGTCCCTCCATCTCTTATCTTTCTTCAAGATCAACATAGATGCATACCCTTGAATCTTTTTCATCCACTCACCCATCTAAACCAGTCATATCCTCCTTCTTCTTCCACAAGTCCCAAGTCTTTTGAAAATAACTTGAAGGTTCAATACAAGAAAAAGAATAAATACAAGAATCCATCAAAAGAAGATCACCATGTCTCCTCTAATCGACATGGAGGTATAAATTCAAAAGAGATATCTAAGAAGAAAAATATAAAACAAGTATGGGTTCCAAAATCCATCATTGAAGATATTCTCTCTCAATCATCAAAAAGAAATGAAAAGTCTATGGCTATATGGATTCCAAAGTCTCTCTTGAAAGAGTATGATGATGAGAAAAAAGTAAAGTTGACATTCAAGCTTCCAAAGGCTTCCACTTCATCTTATTCCAAAAAAATTCTTCCTTTCCATCTTCCCTTTCACAATCCTTCTATTCATTATTCTTCTACCTTCTATCATTTTTCCTCATTTGCCTATTTCTCCTATCTTCCAACCTCACTCACTTTACATAAAACCTTATCCTCCATTTTTCTCTTCCATCTTCCTTTCCCTATTAGCATCTTTGAGCATATAATTTTGAATCCTTGGCATATCATGGTTTATCCTTTCAAGGAGCATTATCTAAAAAGCTTGCCTTCTTCGAAAAAAAATAAAAAATAAAAAATAAAAAAAATAGAAAAATTAAAAAAAAGAAAATTAAAAAAAAATGAAAAAAATTGAAAATGTGCCTTGGTGGAAGCCTAGAAATAGGCACCTTGGTAGAAAAAGTAAAGAGAAATAAATTCATCCTATGGTGAAAACCACTCCCTTGTGGCACCTTGGATAAGTACCGTGATGAAAACCTGGCAATCAAGCATCATGCATAGTTCTTCTACATATTTCATCTATTCTATCTTCTCTCTTTGATCTTGGCAATGTTGACCTATATATGAACATTTGGCTATCTTGTGAGCTATCTCACGATGATCTTGTTTTCATTCCATTCATGTTTAGCCTTCATATTTATTTTTCCTCCATTCATTCTAGTCTTTCGCTATCCTTTTCCCCTTTGATCTTGATTTAATAAAAAAGACTAAAACACGATGTTATGAAGCCTCTTGACATGTCTACTCCTTTGAATTGCATCTTTTCCTTCTTTTGCATTACGCTTTTGTGACTTATCCTATGCTGGCCTTTCATTGCTTGTCCAAATGTGCTTTACATGACAATTTTTCCCTGGCTTGGGTACTCTTGAGGAGTTTTCCCTTGAGAATTTCTTCCCTTCATTCTCCTTCATTCTCTTGTCTTCCATCTCTTCCACCATCTTGCTAATCCCTCTTGTTCTCCACCTTGCTAGATATTGGGACTACATGATGTGATCTTGCTTGGGAGTTTGATGCTCATTCTGTCTGGGGGCATCCTTTGTACATACTTATTGATCTTGAAAAAATATTTAAAAATGGTATATTGTTAAAAAAATTTTAAAATGTGAAAATGTCCTAAAAAAATGATCATCTTAGTGAAAATCTAGTAATAGACACTTTGATGTATCTCCAAAAAAGAAAAATATTCCAAAAAATACAAAAAAAATCAAAAAAATTCAAAAATTCAAAAAAATAGAAAAAGTGTCTTCGTGAAAACCTCGAAACAGGCGTCTTGGTGGCAAAAATACAAAAAAAATTATAAAAAGTCCTAGAAAAAAAGTTAAAAATAAAAAAATTGCAATGAATCCAAGTGGTGAAAACCTAGAAATAGGCGCTCCTTGAGGCCTTTACACCTTCATTTTTGAACACATCCTTTCTCCATCATGCCTTGTCCTTGTTGCCTTGGTTTGGAATTGGTCTTTGTCTTTATCTAGGGGGCAGCACTATGTTAGGTTTGGTCTCTTGGATGCATTTGTCTTTAGGACACCTTGCAAATGGTGTTTTTCAACACCTCCCCAACTGTGTTTTTCATCACAACCCATGGCGTCGAGTGTTTTTCAACACTTATTGGTTTGGTCTTACCTAGTTTTGTTATGTGATCTTACCTACTTGCAAGCATTCGATCCTTATCCTCGGAACTCAGTATCAGTTAGCACACTTAAATTTTTAAACACAACACTTAATGCTTGAGCTATGTCATGATCTTTTCTTTGTGTGCTGACTGTTATTGATTTTCATTGAGTGTCCTTGTCTAATATGTCTCTCTGTGATACATAGCTAGAGGACTTGGGGCATGGGGCATATTTTTATTTTCTTTCTACTTGTGGGTGTGTTCTTGAAGATCTTGAGTATCTCTTGTTGTTCTCTTGAAACACTTTGGAGATTTGAGACATCATCCTTGACTATTTTTGCACAACCATTTTTATAGTCATTCTAGCATCTTTGCCTTGATGTGAGCGTTGTTTTACTACATTAAATTGGGTAACCTAACATCGAAGTCATCTTGACCTTTATGTCTTTGATGCTTATGTTAGAATCTTTCCACATTCCAATCTGATATAAATTGCATTCATATCTTCATAGTTGCGCTTGTGAGTAGTGATGGTTGTGTGATTTTTCGATGTTCATTAATAATGGCCCAATGATGAAAATAAGTTCTTTAACATTCTCTAATGAATGATGAGCACAAGATCCTATAGTTGCTCTGTTGCAAGTACACCTTTGCATTTTCATGTAGCTTGCATTGTTAGACTTCATGTTAAATTGCATTTTTAGGCTGCATTATGAGTTTGAGAGGGTTTTCCTTCATCTTTCTTTTGGATACTTAATCAGCTATGATCACGTTCCGATCTTCATTTCCTTATCTTCTTTCATGATCTCAATCAAAATTTCCCATCTTAAATAGTTGATTGATTTTTGAGGCATTCTCTATCTTGAGGCAAATTCTCTTTCTTCTCTCCATTTCTTTTCACGTCTTCCAACCTTTGATCTTCCATTCACTTTCATCCCACTTATTTTCTTCTAATTCAACCTTGGGGCATAATCTTTGATGATCTACCTTGGTTCTGTGATTCTTATATCTTTCATCTTACATCAAGAACCTTATCTTTAGTTCAATTTGATCAAATTTATAGATTTACTATTTCTCCTCTATCTCATTTCTATTTCAATCACAAGGGGGCAGTACCTATCAAAATTCAATCTTTGATTTAGTTTTATCAATTCAATTCTTGCTTGAGATTCTTATCTCTTATTTGAGACTTGACAATTAGCTATTTACAACGGTGTTGGCCTTGTCTTTTTCAATCATCTTATCTTTGTCCTGGTGTGTTCCCAGAATGATCACACATCTGGATTGTTTTGTGATCCCAAATCGATCTCACATTTTAATTTTTCTTTGGCCACATGTGTTCCCAGAATGATCACACATCACCCAAAGAGGGGCAAATGTATGCACCCTAAAATGGTCGCCTAGACTTTGGGCCCCATTCTTCATTTTATCAATATTGGAATTATTTTATCAATTTTCTGAATCAGTGATTTTTAATATTTTTAATTCAAATCAATTTATTTGATCAAATTGTAATTAATTCAAAAATTTTAATATATTTCTCAAGTTTTATTTAATTGAGAGAATTTGCTCCCTTTTAATTAAATAAAAATCTCTTTTAATTAAATAAAAATCATTTAATTAAATCATCAAGTCATTTATTTTAAATCTCTTTTAAATAAATAAAAAATATTTTAATTAAATATTGGAACCCACTTTGCTAAAAATAATAAATAAATAAATAAAAATAATAAAGTAAAGTGCACTTTACTATGAGATGGAATCTTTTGATTTTGCCTCTTGAGCACATGGATCAACCAAGATTTAATCTCCACCATTGCTCATTTCTTTTTGTCTCTTAATCTTGATCGTCCAAGATTCTTTATAAGGAGACCTCTCCTCATTTTCATATGTGCATTTTGTGAATTGTTATGCTACAGGTTTGAAGAGCGATTTTGCAGAAGATTTTGAGTACTTGAGCTTGGATATTGAAACTTCTCTCTTCTTGTCTTCTTCTCTCATGCCCCATGGCAATCCATTAGATTAATCTTTCATTTTCCATATTAGATTAGATTCATATTTCATTTCATAGAATAATCTTGCATAAGCAATTCCTTTCATAGATTAATTTGTATTGTTACCATATAGAATAGATCTCATTTTCATTTGCATACATCTTTGAATCTCTCATTTTATGGTGTACTTGAATGGGCAGAAACATAGGTCAAATCTGATGGCCTTCATCACAAACCCTTGCACTCCATGAATAGAGAGCTATGAGTCACTATTTGAGATCTCATCTTGAGAGATCTTGGATGTAATGATTCATAGAAGTGTGACAACATTTTAGCACATAGGACCTTGATCATATGTCACCATGGAGGCATCGATCTCCTTGATATTATGATTAAGTATATCTAGTGAGGGTGCAAGAGCATTTCTAAGCCGAGTCTTCCTAGCCCTTATTTTTGACATCTCTTTTTATGTCTTCTCAATTTTTTCAATTTGTCCTTGATATACATTATTACACATATTTACATCAATGGATGGGTCTTTTACTGACTTCTTTACTTTCTCTATCAAAGCTTATGCCTCTTGTATTTTCTTGAAATGGTCATCAGTTAACTTATCCTAATCCATACAGTCAGCAATAATCTTTCTACCCTTTGCTGCAAACTCCTTTAAGGATGCTTGACCAACCATGAGTGAACTTAGGTCAAGTGAAAAGTTACTAACTAGTTCATTGAGTCTTTTCTTCCTATATTTCTCTTCTGCAACGTGTGATGCAATCTCTTCCAAGGTAGAAAATTTTGTTTTGAAGGCTGTGAGGATGTTGCTAACATCATCAACTAAGTGTACCTTAGACACTTTCTTGTCTGAAGGAAATAGACTATTCAATATATTGACTGATTCAACAAAAAATGGGTTCCTCATTACATGTTTCTCTTTGGCATTCTCCATAGCTAAGACACTGAACATGATCAAGTCTTTTTCTCCCCATGAATCTAGACTAGTTGTGTCAGGTGTCAAATTTGACAACAATGATGCTGAGGGTAATGGACTAATAGGAGTGTTACTCATTGTTTCTTGTTTTACTTTGATTATCATTTCAACAGAAGTCTTATCTTTTGGTTCATTTTCTTTTTCCTCTTCTTCTCCTTTTTTTTTTCTGCTTCCTCTTCTTTTTCTATCTTTTTTCCTTTTCTTTCTTCTTTCTTTTTTGTCACATCCTCTATCAATACTTCTTGTTAAATAGGAGGAGTGTTTCAACATATATTTTTAGCCTCTTGAGTTCTTACAAAGGCTTCTTCAAACTTGTCCAAGTCGGTATCTAAGGCCACCATTGCAATCTCAACATTGTTAATGAAAATTGTTTCATCCTTGCTTGCTTCTGCCATAGGTGCAGACTTATCTACCTCTGATTGTGTTTCAACTATAGGCATTGAGTCCTGGGGACCTATCATAGGTACATTAGTGGGTACTTGAGCTATAGGTGTAGTAGATGGGTACATGTGCATGATCATGAAGACCTTCTCAAATGCCTTCTTTGTTTCCTTAGCAACCAATTCATAATTCTTATCCATTATGCATAAATTTCTTGACTTGGTTCTGATATGCGGCTTCACCAGATCTAACAACAACTTTTTCTCCTCTAGAGAACATACTAGTAAGCTGTCATCTAGAGTTTTTTCTCTAATCCTTAGATCCTCTTCAATGGGTTGTCTTTTTAGGAACTCCAAGATGTTCCACACATTATCTGGAATCATTATTTTCAGTTCTAGGACTATCTTTTTGAACTTCAGCATATGTTTGACAATTATTCCATGAATTTATGATTTGTCAATTTCACTATACTTCTCATGTAACTTCCCTACTTGATCTATCCTTCCTTCATCAATAATCCTTGAGCTCAACATTTTGAGACTAGGTTTGAAACTTACTTCTAGAGGTTCTTGAGTGTTCTTTCTATTTCTTGTTACACACAAGGATGGATGACCGGTGCTAACCTCTTTCTTCCTCTTAGGCATTGCCTTATACTCAAGAGGAGTAGTAAGGTCAATGGTTACCTTGTGCATAGAAGGGGTATCATTTTTTTTACCCTTCGGATCATTAGATTTCTCAATTTTTACCTTCTTCATCTTTGGATCATTAGACTCTAACTTTGTTTTAGTTGTACTCTCTGATTCTAAAAAAATCTTCTCTTTCCTTGGTTTGTCTAGGTCTTCTTGAGATACTCCATGAATTCTCAAGATCTCTGAAGTAACCTTGGCAACCTTTCTTTTGTTGTTGCGCTATTCAATACAACATGTACTTATCTTGTTTACTCTTCATAAGTTCCCCATCTAGGTTCATTGGCGTCCTTAGGTGCTAACAAAAGAACTTGAGCATAAGCCTCTAGAGTAGGCTCTTCCACTTCATATCCCAATGGATGAATCCACTTTGTTCTTGGTTCAACAGCCTCCATGCATGTTGGATTAGTCTCAACCATGAAACAAATACTATCTTTGTATTTCTCTACAATACTCTCTGATATTCTATATCTCATCTTCATCTTGGCTCTAAATGTCTTTAACTCGAGTGTCATGTAATCCTTCAATGTACTCTCAATACATGCCTTGAGAGATATTTGTGGCATTGAGCGAATAGATTTGTCTAGATACAAATCACACACCTTTCCAAGAATATGGAAGTACATGTATATGATCAAAGACCCAAATCTGAATATCTTGGTATTGTCATATTTAATGGCTTTGATGTTTTCAATTAGTTGTGCATGCAGGATCTCACATAGATTGAACTCTCCATTCTCTCTCACAAGTCTTATTGCTGCAAGAATTGTGGCCGCTGACACACTGTTCACCCTGCTGGTGTGTTGAAACCTATACCCTAGTATCATAGATATTAATTTGATGTATTTCTCCTCTATAGGCTCTATAGTCATTCCACACCTATCACTTCTTGATTTTCATGTTTGTTCAACAATATTTCTTACATCCTTATCCACTGGAAGAACAACACCTATTCTTGAGAGGCCTATCATCTCATGAATTAGGTCTCCAGTGATCCTTACTAGAACTTTACCTATCCAAAATAGGTCATCATGAATTCTGCTAAGTAGAATCTTTACCCATCTGGACTCATAGAACTCATATGCAGTCACATATTCAATAATTGAGTGGTTTTCAAGCTATGCATATTCATCCAGGAAGGTTTTATCTAGTTTCATCATGGTTTCTAAATGTGCTCTTATCCTATCAAGACCTACTGGTTCCTTCTTGCAATGTATTTATGCCCTAATGTCTTCCACATGCATAATGTCCATGGGAGTGTGGGAGAATGCACCTTCTAGGTCATCTAATGTGGACTTAAATAGATGCCTCTTAAAAACATATCTCTTCTTCTCCACCACATCAAATACAATGGGAGTAGCTATTACTTGTATATTACTTTCCAAATGATCCCAAAGACTTTTGAATCAGCATGACGAACTAGGGTTTCCACAACTGATCGAATACACTATCGATTACTGGTGAATCAATCTGTAATCCTTCACAACCAAATGCAAGGGCTCTTCTACTCTCCAATCACTCTGAATTCAAATGCAATGAGGGATCTATACAATTCTGTGTACTTTAAAGTAGAAATTTTGTCATTAATGCTTGTCACATAAACTAGGTTGTCACTGAAAATTTATATCTTTTATTTTGCAAACAATCTACTGGTGTGCTCTTTCACATAGGTTCTTCTATTTTCCAAAAGGTTAAGTCCAAAGATGCATACTTTGAGAGTGATTATACTAGTCACGTAGGGGTTTATAGCTAAATTAGCTCCCCCTATGACCCTGAGGGACATTCATCCTGATGTAGAGGTGCATCCACTATGGATGCATCCAATACATGTTCATCAACCTTATCCTTCTTTACCTATGACCAAATCATGCTCACATTATCTGAAGCTTTCACAAACTTAACTTCTCCTTTGGTGTCCAATACTAGTTCTTCAGGTTTTTTAGGGCTTTCTTGGCCTTGCATCCTTGATTTGAAAAACTTTGAGATGTGTCTAGCCTTGTTACAAGAGTGACAAATGACTGGAGGCCTTATATTCCTTGGTGCATTGACATGCGTCACCATTTTACACTATCTAGCTGAGTGACCATTATATTTACATATCTGACATGTAACATTTTGAGAACTTCTTACATTTGATTGATTCTGATTTCTTTGATTATGCTGAGTTTTTTTTTCTAACTTGTCTTACAATTCATAGCTCTATGACAAAATCTATTGCATGACTAACAATAACCATTGAAAGGTCTTACCTTTGTACAATTCCTTGCTATATGTCCATGCTTGTTACATGCATAAAAAGTTTGATCTACTAGCTTGCGCTCATCCTTGGATAGTTTAACATGATCTTTAGTCTGACTTACAGTCCTATTAGCATCTAAGGTGACTTTAGGTGCTTTCATTCTTGCTCGCATGTTGTCAATCTGGTTTTGTGCTTCATTGTATCCAATGTAGCTAGTATCTCCTTTAAGTCTTCTTGCATACAACTAAGATTCTATCAAATCAAAAATGGTGTGCAATTTATCAATGTGATTCTTTGCCTCTTTCAATTCAGATTCCAAGCTTTCTTTGTTGTTCCTTAGCTCCAAGATTTCCATGTTTTCTTGCCTCAATTCTTCATTGAGTTGAAGGTTCTCTTTTATCTGTTCATCATAGACATCTTGATTGTTGGTTAGCTTATCATCCAATTCTTCAACCTGTTCTTTCATAGATGAATTTTCTCCATTCATCTTCTTGATCATTATCCCTAATTCACTAGTAGAACATTCTTTTAAATCATTTCTTAGCCTTTTGATTACTCCTTGAGCATCACTAACTTTTTCTTTCAGTTCTACAATTTCTCTTTCAGATCTGTCTAGGTCTTCAAGAGAAGCTTCAAGATTTCTTTTTAGATGTTTCATTTCTGTTTTTTCCATGATCTCTTCAAGTGGTTAAACTTCTTTGCTAAGGATCAGAGATCTGATACCAATTTTTAGGAATGGGAACACTGGGGGGGCGAGGGGGGGTGAATCAGTGTTCATTATATTTTATCTTTTTACTTTATTCTTTAATTTGAACTTGAATACTTAAATACTGAAATGAACATCAACATAAGCATGAAACATGAAATCAACACATAACACCAATATGGTTATGGGGAAACCCAAATAGGTAAAAAGCCCAGTGGGAATTGAGACCCACTAATATTTTGTACTAGTGTTTTATGATCCTTGCTAGAAGATACTTAACCTTGTTAGGAGTTTCTTTACAATGTATTTAGTACAGTAACCTTGTCAAGGGTTGGACCCTATTAGGATTCTTTTACCATAACCCTATTAGGGGTGTCGACACACTGTCCTAGAGCTCATTACTCAAGTGGTGAAGACTACAACCTTATGATCTCAAATGCACACTATATCTGCTGGATGAACTACCACTGTGACACTGCTTGTCTGATCAGTTCCTTTGATGTGTCGATGCTTTGACCTCTTGCAAAGATCTAATACCTCTTATAAATTCTTCACATACTTCTTCTCTACTTATCTTTTCTCTATTTCAACTTCCATACTAATTACAATGGGTGCATCTCATATTTACATGCGCATATAAAGCAAATAACTAGGTTGGGCCTTTAACCGATTACATACAACTCTTCCAATTGAATTGGCTCAAGAATGTTTAAAAACAAATGTAATTACATGTCGGAAACCTAATTACAATAGGTGCATATTCTTTACAACATAATAATATAACTACAAACCTAAATACCAACAGTCGGCTACTTGCTCTGTTCTTCTATGGTATTCTCTGTCTGTGCAACTTGAACTCTTTGCATCTTCCTCATACCAAATCTTCTGATCATGCACTCTTAGCCTTAGCATGCATATGATGTTACCATCTTAACTTCTAGGGTGCATACCATAATTATATTGTATGCATGTCTGTTGATGCTCTGATCTTTAGGTACTTTGTACACTGTCCAGTCTTCAATACTTAGCCAATTTTTGATCTACTCATCAAGTGTGCTGACTCCAAAACACTATATGAATTTTTTTCGATAATGACAACACTATATTAAGTCATATGCACTAGTATAGTCAACTTTCCAACAATTTTACATAACTAAATTCATTAATACCATTTCCCCCCTAAACAATCATTATGAAGGTATTCAAAAGGGTCCATGACATCCCACAAAGGAGGGCTAAAAGATCTTATCACAGGTGCTTCCATTTTAAGACAATACACTTTAAAAATACTCATTGTGTCCTTAAACCATCTACTCCAACAACTATGGTTGGTGATTACATCCTTTAAATTCCCTCATTCAGCTCCCCAAATTTCATGAATATTTTAGACCACTTTGTACCCACTGATCCCCACAAGTGCATAGAGTGCAAAAATTATCAAACTTTGATAGGAAATTTCTCAAATCTCATGCAAAGTATAAATGATATATTAGGTTCTATAGGATCATCTCACCAGTGTTGAAAAAATCCTCTCTCAATTTTGAGATATTTGACCCCTTTCAAAAGTGGCAACCAATTGTTAGTTCTTGAAAAATCTTACGATATCGCTCAGTCAAAAGTTGTAACTTCACATATCTTTGAAAATTCTCTTTTGGCCTCAAACCATCTAGACCAATAGCTTTGGTTGTGTGGGATAATTCTAGGAATATCCTATTATAACTCCCCAACTCACTCAAGCATTCTAGACCACTTCATACCCATGCATCCCCTTAAGTGCATAGAGTGCAAAAACCATCAAACTTTGATAGGGCATTTCACAGAGATCGTAGAATGTATGAACAATATGTTAGGTGATACAAGATCATGTTACTTATACCCAAGAAAAAATCTCTTAGTTTTAGTATATTTTATCATGTTCAAAAGAAAAAACTAGTTTTTGATGAAGGGTACTCCCCTTACAAACCCAAACACAAATAAAACAACACATAAATAAATAGAAAATTGGAAGGCCTGAACAATTGCAAGAACATAAAAAATTGCTTTCTATTATATTTTATTAAATTTACATTATAGTATTCAAAAAATAATATGCTACAAACACATGGACATTTTCATTACAATAATCTACAAGCCAGAGCCACCATATGCATGATTAAAACTCCCTCTAGTAACCCCTATTTGTCTTCTTTATATTGGAAAGTTTAACCACCCTAGAAGGTTCTAGAAATTGTAACCCCCTATTTTGAGGCCAACCACCTTTATATTAATTTTAACCCTACATTGTAATGTGTTGATAATATGCCCCAAATAGGTTTCAACACTCATTAGAGTATTTGAAGGAATTTTTCCCTAAATTATCACAACTTTCAAAGGCTATATCGTGTGAACCATGTGCCTAATTTTCTATTATAACCATTTTTTTTTCAGAAACCTCTTGAAGAACTCTATAGCTTGGGATTTTTAAGCTCCATCCCCAAAGAGTTTTGACCCCTTTCAAATCCTCTAAGGCCTTCAAAGTTGAGTTCAAAGATTTTCGTACCACCCTATCAAAACCAAAAAATTCAATATCTTGCCATGGAAGTTTACCTACATGCTTATATATCCAAAATGAACCTCCAAGGAAGTAATTGGAATAATCCATTCACAAACAAAAGACTTACTAAAAATAGTAACCCTACCCAAATTTTCCCTTATTAAAAAAAATTAGACAATATTTTTAGGTGATGCAAGATTTCCTACATTAGTTTTTAGTTCTTTCCAAATCTTTCATGTTGCTTAGTTTAAAGTTGCAACTTTGTGTATCTTTCAAACTACTTGTTTTGGCCTCGAACTGTATATGCCAACAACTCTAATTGGGTGGATAATTGTCAGGAGTTCCCTTGTTTGGCTCCCTAACTCACTCAAACATTTTAGACTACTTCGTATTCATGTGTCCCCATAATAATATGGAGTGTGAAAACTACCAAACTTTAATAGGATATTTATCAAAGATCATGCAATGTATAAATGATCTATTAGGTGTTGTTGGAGATTTGCCTACAAGCCAGTATTGACTATATGTTTGTCATTGATGATAACATATGGAAAGTAGCATGCATGGATGACTTATGTAGTAAGCCTTAAATATATGAAGCATGGACATGTTATCAGCATGATATCATGGACATGTTATCAGCATGATATCATGGACACAGAGGTTGATAGTTAGTACAGATAGTTATATTGTAGTTTGCATCAGCAGTGTTCCTGACAAAGTAACAGACAGTGTTTTGAGTATGGTTGTCCGTACAATTGACATGAATCCTTGCACCTTTGGGTATTAGATGAAGACATGTTAGTGATATTACATTCATGGAAACATAGTCTTTTGATTAGTAGAAGTGAATTTATGCAGTCGCTATTCGTTAGTAGCAGTTTCCTATGTTTATTCAGAAGAGCCGACAGAAATATTATTGGTTCCGGAGTTGCACCTAGCATTTGGGTATGTGCCCTTGGATTTAAGGTTAGAGAAGACTTATTGATGTTTTGTTAAGAGCACATGAAGTAATTCAGCTTGAGGAGAAAGATCTAGTTGTTTTGGTAGAGCCAACAGTGTGTAGCGTGTGTCTAAAATTATCTTATTGGACAGGTCCCAGAATGTGTTGCATGCTTAGTAGAGCTGACTAATTTATTATTGGAGTTTGTTATGGTTTCTCTAATATGATTTCAAGGTGGTTCTAATAGGTTGACTTGATTTTATCATTTAGAGGAAAGATATTTATAGGCAGTCATTTGTGATTGCTTGAGTGTGGTTCATGGTTGATAGTAAGAGTAGAGTAGAGTGTGCAAAGTGTTGAACCATTAAAAGAAGGTCTATGTGACCAAGTAGAGTATTTGTGCTATACATTAGAACTGATCCAGATAGTAGGTCAAAGTGCAGTTCACCAAGATCCAAATATAGTGTGTATCTGTTAAATAGAAGGTTGTAGCCTTCACCCCTTTGAGCAGTGTGCTCTTGGATAGTGTGTCCTCTCCCCTAACAAGGACTATTGTAAAAGACTCCTAATAGGGTCTGACCCTTGACCAGGTCTAATGCACTAAATATATTGTAAATAAACTCCTAATAGGGTTAAGGATCTTCTAGCAAGGATCATAATACACTAGTACAAAATATTAGTGGGTGTCAATTTTGACTAGGGTTTTTACCTATTTGGGTTTCCCTGTAACAAAAATATTGGTGTTGTGTTCATGTGTTCTTTCATTTTGTTTATGCTTATGTTTAAGTATACTTAATTGGATAAAGAATTGAAACTTTTAGATAACTGATTCACCCCCCCCCCCCCCTTCTCAGTTATCTCTTGGGACTATTCCTAACAATTGGCATCAAAGCCAAGTGCCTCGGAGAGAAAGTTTAACAACTTGAGGTAGATCAAATGGTATTCTTCAGGAAAGAAAGTCCTAAGTTTGATGGAGATAATTATCTTGATTGGAAGAACAAGATGGTGACTCATTTACAATGCATTGCCTTTGAAGTTTTTACTGTAACTATCAAAGCAGCCAAGATCCCTACCTTAGAAGACATTACAAAGGATGATGCTATTGAAAGCTAGAAGGAATTTTTTCATCAAAATGCAATAGCCAAAGAAGCCCTTATCAATGCCCTCTTTGATAGTGAGTTTTCAAAAGTAAATAAAATTGACACCGCCCACAAGATATGGAAGCATCTTGAAGACATGTTTGAAGGAGATAAAAAAGAAAAGGATGCGTGCAGAAAGACATGGAAGAAAAGATACAATGCATTAGAAATGCTAGCTAAAGAAAACATTAGAGCTTACAATCAAAGGATCAATGAAGAAGTTGCTAGAATCAGGAACAATGGTGGAGAGATTTCAAAGGAAGACATTATGGACAAGTTGATGACTACTCTCACTCCAAAATATGAAAGCAAGATCAACATCTTTAATGAGACCATGCAAATTACATCAAATTTCAATAGAGAGACCCTGATCAATAAAATCTCAGCTTTTGAGATTTTAAGATTAAAGACTAAACCTAAAAGTGAGACGGCCTTTAAAGAAACATTCCATGGTAAGAAATCTGCAAACACTTCTGGTAATTTTGATGATATTAATGAAGAAAAAACACTAGATGATTTCATTGCTCTAAATTCCAAAAGAGAAAAGAAAGGAAAAGGAAAATATGAAGGTCAATTGCCATTTAAGTGATTTTCATGTAATAAGATTGGTCACTTTGCATCTAAGTGCCCTACAAGAGCTAGAAAATTCAAAAATGACTACAAGCCTAAATACTCCAAGGAATGTTACTATGTTGGAGATGGAGTTTCAAATAATGAATTAACTGAAGAAGAAATTGGATTCATTTCTATAACTGATCATGAAGATAAGAAAGAGCAACAAGAGATAATATTGATTTCACAAGCTGACATAAGGATAAACTGGATCATAGATAATGGTTGTTCACATCACATGACAGGTGATAGAGATAGATTTGTTCATCTGGACAAATACAATGGTGGCATGGTTAGACTTGGAGATAACACTCCTAAACCTATCATTGGTAGAGGAGCTATCACATTGGATGGAAAGAACAATACTGATGATGTTCTCTATGTTGATGGTTTGAAACATAACCTTCTTAGTGTTGAGCAGTTACTTAAAAAAGGTTATCAGTTGGAATTCAAGGATAACAAATGCATCATTAACAAAAAATATGGTGTTATGAATGCATCAGGCTCAAAGACTAAAGGTAATGTTTTCCAACTCAATTCAGAAGCAAGTTGTTTTATTGCTAAAATGTATGACAGTTGGTTGTGGCATAAAAGACTATGGTCATATCAATTTTGATAACATATTAAAGATAAGCAATGTAAAGGTAGTTAGAGATCTACCTAGCATAGAAAAGCCAATTGATACCATATGTAGAGAATGTGTGATGGGAAAACATGTGAGAAACTCATTTAGAAGCAAGCACAATTCAGTAGGGAACAAGTTGGATATGATTTATACAGACCTATGTGATCCAACTCAAACAAGATCATATTATGGTGAAAGGTATTTCATTTTTTTGTTGATGATTATACTAGGATTATGTGCATTACATTCTTAAAAGATAAATCAGAAGCATTTGAGAAGTTAAAAATATTCAAAGCTAAGCTTGAGAATGAATCTAGACTAAAGATAAAATGTTTGAGATCGGATAGAGGAGGAGAATTCACCTTTGACATATTCTATGAGTACTACGAAGAACATGGCATAAAGAGATAGTTAAGTGCACCTAGAACCCCTCAACAAAATGAAATTGTAGAGAGAAGGAATAGGATCATCCTTGATACAGCGTGCACCATCATGATTAAAGGAAAAGTTGCACACACCTATTGGAGAGATGCGGTCAATAAAATAGTCTATATCATCAATAGAATACAATTAAGACTAGGCACGGATAAGACACCTCATGAGCTATGGTTTTGTAATGTTCCCACAATAAAATACTTCAAAATCTTTGGATGCAAGTGCTACATCAAGAGGGATGAAGCAGTAGTTAAGTTTGATGCAAGAAGCGATGAAGGTATTTTCCTTGGTTACTCTACTAAAAGAAAAGCTTATAGATGTTACAATTTAAGGTTAAAGAAGATCATTGAGAGTGCTCATGTTAAGATTGATGAAAATTTTATGGTTCAACAAAGATATCATGATTACTCACCCATGATTGAAGAAGAACCCAGACCTTCCACTAGTAAGATAGTTGTTGAAGAAATATTTGATAGCATTGATGTGTTATTCAATAACCCTGAGACAAGTGAAGTAGAAACTCCAAAGGTTGATGATTTAGTATCACCTAAAGTTCCAAAGTTCACTTCTAGATATCATTCTAAGGATGACATCATTGGAGATCATAGCAGCAAAGTCACAACAAGATCAAAAGAAAAGAATCAAGAAAACAATGAAGTGGTATGTTTACTATCTCAGATTGAACCTTTAAGTGTTGAAGATGCATGTAATGATTCTAATTGGCATGATGCTATGAAAGAAGAACTAGATCAGATTATTAAGAATGATACTTGGGAATTGGTCCCTAGACCTAGTGATAAAAATGTGATTGGAAAAAAGTGGATATTTAGAAACAAGATGAATGAAGATGGTACAGTAGTAAGAAATAAAGAAAGATTGGTATGTAAGGGATATGCACAAAGAGAAGGTATTGACTATTTAGAAAATTTTGCACCAGTAAGTAGATTAGAAGCTATTAAGTTGTTTCTAGCATTTGCAACATTCAAAAACTTCAAAGTTTATCAGATGGATGTCAAGTCAGCATTCTTGAATGGAGAACTGAAAGAAGAAGTATACATTGAGCATCTAGAAGGATTCACCTTATTAGATAGACTTGATATGGTATGCAGAGTGAAGGAAGCCATCTATGGACTTAAGCAAGCCTCTAGAGCCTGGTATGAAAGACTTGATGGATATCTAACTAAATTTGGATTCAAGAAAGGTGCAGTAGATTGTAATCTATTCATTAGAGAGACATTTGAAGGTCTACTACTTGTAGCTTTATTTGTTGATGACATTATCTTTGGAGGTAATGACAAACTAAGTACAAAATTTTCCAAAGAAATGCAGAGTGAGTTTGAGATGAGTATGATTGGTCTTATCAAATACTTTTTGGGACTAAATGTGTAGCAGATAGAAAAAGGAATTTTTATTAATCAGTCCAATTATGTGAAAGAAATATTGAAGAAATTTAAGATGGATGATTGCAAGCCAATAGGAACACCTATGATCACTAGATGCAAGCTTACAAAAGAATATGACTCACTAGTAGTAGATACAACATTGTACAAGTCTATGATTGGTAAACTCATATATCTTACTTAGACCAGACCTGATATTTCCAATGCAGTTGACATAGTTGGAAGATTTGCATTAGAACCTAAGCAAAGTCACCTCATGGCAGTAAAGAGAATATTTAGATACTTGCAGGGCACTATAGATTATGGTCTATGGTATCCTAATTCAGAAAATGTTGAGCTTCATGTATATACTGATGCAGATTAGGCAGGATGCATTGATGATAGAAAGAGTACATCAGGTGGAGTAGTGTTTCTTGGTGATAGACTTGTCACTTGGACAAGAAAGAAACAAAATTGTATCTCTTAGTCAACAGTAGAAGCAAAGTATGTTGCAGTGGTCTTGAATTGTTCTAAAATTGTTTGGATCAAGAAAATGGTAAAAGATTTTGGAATTCAAATTGATTATCCTATTGTTATTTATTGTGATAACACTAGCACTATCAACATTTCTAAGAACCCTATGATGCATGCAAAGACAAAGCATATTGAGATCAAGTATCACTTCCTAAGAGAGAAAGTGGCAGAGAAAGAAGTCAAGCTTGACTATGTGAGTAGTAAAGATCAGTTGGAAGACATATTCACAAAGCCTTTGCCTAAGGATAATTTTGAGTATCTTAGGGAGAAGTTGGGATTAATTCCCTTCCCTGACTCTACTTAAAAGAAAGAGGAAAAGGCATTAGTCCTCAAGGACCGATGAAAGGTTGACTACTCTACCTTAGGAGTAGCACCAGTGCTTAAAATGAATGGCACCCTTTTCCATTGATGTCAAAGGGGGAGTAATATTCAGAGTCATGAAAAACAAGAGCAAAGGAGTAATTTACTAAGGGGGAGTATTCAATTATGTTGAGGAAATGGAGAATGTTGAAGAATATTGTAGTAGATGGAGAACTCATCTTTGGGGGAGTTTTGAAGAGGAAATGGAGAATGTTATAAAATAATTTCTCATTGGATTGGTGGTGTTTTTTCATTCCACATGTTGCCATCAATGCCAAAGGGGGAGATTGTTGGAGATTTGCCTACAAGCCAGTACTAACTATATGTTTGTCATTGATGACAACATATGGAAAGTAACATGAGTAGATGAATTATGTAGTAAGCTTTAAGTAAATGAAGCATGGACATGTTATCAACATGATATCATGGATGCAGCAGTTGATAGTTAGTACAAATAGTTATATTGCAGTTTGCATCAGCTGTGTTCTTGACAGAGTAACAAACAATGTTTTGAGTATGGTTGTCTGTATAGTTGACATGAAGCCTTGCACCTTTGGATATCAGATGAAGACATGTTATTGATGTTACATTCATGGACACATAGTCTATTGATTAGTAGAAGTGAAGTTATGCAACTGCTATTCACCAGTAGCAGTTTCATGTGTTTATTCAGAAGAGCCAAGAGAGATTTTATTGGTTCCGAAGTTGCTCCTATCATTTTGGTATGCACCCTTGGATTTAAGCTTAGAGAAGAGTTATTGATTTTTAGTTAAGAGCACATGAAGTAATTCAGCTTGAGGAGAAAGATCTAGTTGTTTTGGTAGAGCCGACAATGTGTAGTGTGTGTCTACAATTATCTTATTGGACAGGTCCTAGAATGTGTTGCATCCTTAGTAAAGCTGACTGATTTATAATTGGAGTTCGATATGGTTTCTCTAATATGATTTCAAGGTGGTTCTAATAGGCTGACTTAATTATATCATTTCGAGGAAAGATATTTATAGGCAATCATTTGTGATTGCTTGAGTGTGGTTCATGGTTGATAGTAAGAGCAGAGAAGAGTGTGAGAAGTGGTTAACCATTAGAAGAAGGTATATGTGACCAAGTAGAGTATTTGTGCTATACATTGGAACTAATCTAGATAGTAGGTCAAAGCGCAATTCACCAAGATCCAGATATAGTGTGTATTTGTTAAACAAAAGGTTGTATCCTTCACCCCTTTGAGAAGTGTGCTCTTGGACAGTGTGTCCTCTCCAAAGACTCCTAACAGAGTCCGACCCTTGACTAGGTCTACTATACTAGATATATTGTAAAGAAACTCCTAACATGGTTAAGGATATTCTAGCAAGGATCATAATACACTAGTATAGAATATTAGTGGGTGTCAATTCCCACTAGGGTTTTTACCTATTTGGGTTTCCCCGTAACCAAAATATTGGTGTTGTGTTCATGTGTTATTTCATTGTGTTTATTCTTATGTTTAAGTATACTTAATTGGATAAAGAATTGAAACTTGTAGATAACTAATGCACCCCCCCCCCCCCCCCCTCTCAATTATCTCTTGGGACTATTCCTAACAGGTGCTACAATATTATGTTACCATTCCCCACAAAATATCTCTTAGTTTTAGGAGATTTGACCTTGTTCAAAAGTGGTAACCAACTTACATTCCTTGAAAAATCTTGCAATGTTGCTCGGTTGAAAAGTTTATTTGCATATCTTCAAAACTTCTCATCATGGACTCAAACCATCTGCTCCAAAAACTTAATTTTGTTGGGATAGGAAAGATATAGTACTGAGAGGGGAGGGGTGAATCAGTACCCTCAAAAAATTTCAACAATAAACAATCTGCAATAGTAGTACTTAACTAATCGACTGAGTCCATTGTTTGGAGCAATCATCCATAAAACTTGTAAATATAAAATGCATGTAAAAAAAGCAATAAACATTCATGAAAATTTTAACTCGTGACTCAAGTATTTTGGTTATGCAGAAACCCTTGTTAGAAGGTAAAAACTACAAAGGGATGACACCCACAAATTCTCCACTAATACAGTAAATAAAGTATGCCAGTTAAGGCTACAAATGTGATCACTTTTGTTGATCTTACCCTATTGGGAGTAACATAAGATCAATTAGATCTACCTTGTGAAAGGATTTTAACAACACCAAATAAGTGTGCACTTAGTTAGGAGATTTACAATCTACTACAATGGTTAAATTGATAATAGTAGAATATCTATAAATGACAACTTATTCTTTTCTGAATCAAATCAATGAAATACCAAATAGATATCACCTTGATGTGTAAAAGATAACTCTTTGTCCTGCTCGATAGCCTTGTATGTTTTTGATTAACTGATATTGTTTCTAATAACTTTTCATTCATGCAAACCCTTGTCTGATTACTAATGTCGAGTGTGTGGCTACTACTTCATGGTCTCCTTATCATGCATATGTCAAAATGACATCTTTTACAATTATATAACAAACTACTTTGACCTAATTAGGTTTGCAACATCTTAGAAAACCTAAGATCTATAGTGTACAAAAATAACCTAGATCTAACTGTTACATAGGAATTATCACAAAATTAAATGATTACATCCATAAAAAATGTGTCTCAATCTTGGTAAAATATTTGTAGATCTATGTAAACTGTTTGCATAGAGATATGGTCCATTGTTGATTACTATGTTGTTTCCTAAATAACTTGATAATAAACACTGCATTCACTATTCAATGATTGAATTGATGCTCAGTGTATAGAATTCTCAGTGTTCACTAGCTCAATACTCAATAATTCCCATTGCTTAGTAAATATGCTTGGTTAAACTTGTATTCTGATAGCTTGATGTTCTGCCTTGTAACTACTTGGTGTGAAGGCTTTGTAAGTTCAACCGATTGACTTGTGTAACTTCTTATTCCAACCTTTAATAATTGAATAACTTAGATTACCGACTGAAATTATTTGATACTAATGACAATACTTAATGCTCAAATAGAGATAGCATATTTGGGTGGTAAATACTAGGAATGCCCTTCTTTGGCTTCCCAACTCATTCAAACATTCCAGATTACTTTGTACCCATGCATACCCTTAAGTGAATAGTGTGAGAAAATTGTCAAATTTGATAGGGAATTTATTAGAGCTCATACAACATATGAATGA
>BSBK01002101.1:940000-952500 GCA_027943335.1 Chamaecyparis obtusa
TGGGAAAAGAGGTACTCACCCCAAGGAACGACCCAACCGGTAACAGGCTAAAGCCAAGCCCTTCCAAACCGGTATATAAAAAATGCTAGTGTGATTAGTCTCACATTAGATAGGTGTGAATTCATTGTGGCAACCAAAATCTCCTCCAGTACCCCAGTGGTGCGTTAAAGTCCTACTTAGTAGAGGTGAAAGCCTTGATTTGAAAGGATTGGGAGAGCCCCTTTAATTGGAAAAATGACTTGATCACAACCACCTGAATGGATGTCCTTACTAAAATCTTTGTTTACTGGCCAAAAACCTTCTATCTGTTGGCTCAAGGAGTCACCCAAGCTCGTGAAGACGCCCCACATTGCTCATGGTTCATAGTAGAGATAGCAGTTCTTTGGGAAGTAATGACCCATTGAATTTGCAACTTGGTGTGCCTGAGAAGTGAGTGCACTATAAGGAGGAGCTCAGCCTCCAAGTTCCTCGATTGTCCGTTGTGGATTTGCATGGCTGGATTTTATTATCTTAGTGGGGATTCAACAGATATCATCCTTGCCTACCATAGGATTGTAAGCATGTTTGTGCATTCATATTAGCATAGTTAGATTAAAATCATTTATGTCTTGCGTACGTGTGTTTATGCATTTTTTATTTTTCCAAACACCAGAAAAATCCAAAAAATTTCAAATCATATCAAAACTTCAAAACCTGCACATATATTAAATCTTGCTGCGCATTTGATCAAATTTGTTGCGCATCTATTCATACTATCTACGCTTTTGATTTCACCAGTTCGCATCTGTCACATCTTTCTACGCATTTGTTCCATTTTATTGTGCATTTATTAATTTTTCATGCGCATTGGTTATTGTGCATTTACAATAGTGAGTATTTCCACAAACTTGGCAATTTTTCAAATCACTTTTTCAGATACCCATTTTCATCTTTAGTAAGATTCTAGAAAAATAGTCGAGTTACATAGACCTCTGATCTTTAGTTTGACCATTTTCATCACTTTTCACCATTCCTTCATCAAGACTCGTCAAATCATTTTTTTTTTTCTTCTAATCTTTGAAGTTCTCAATTTAGTGTTGAAACATTACCTTATCTATCAGATTCTGATCTTTGTGAGTTTATCATATCAGGATATATCATCCTTAACCACCAAACTTACTTAGGTTATTATCTCTTGATTTCTCTTTGTCATATCATAGTGAGATCTATACCTCCTATTGCCTTAGAGTTTATCAAGTTGTCATATCACTTTTCAACACGTTTCAGTATCTTTTCTATCAATCACTTTCCATATCTTCTCATCAAGAATCTTTCATTCCACAATCAATTATCTCAATTTTATGGTTCAAACTCGATCTTAGAAACTTAAACAAGCCATTAATTCAGAATCCCTAGACAAGATGGAAGGAAATATTAGCAATGAAGAAAATCCTTGGCCCGAAGCTCCTAAGAAAACTTCACTTTTTACATCCAATGACGAACCCACCGATGACGAACTTAGGGAAGCTTCACAAGATCCTCAATTTTATCATGTCATGGAAAGACTCTTAGGCTTGGATAAAGAGATGTATTTCCTCATGCTTTCTCAACAAGGAGCTAAATTACCAAGTGATTTTGATGTTTCCTATCTTAGAGAACCAGCTCACACAAACAATCAAGAAATCCCTAAAGGTTCTCAAGATACAAATGGAGCAAAGGAAACCAATCAGCAATCCAATGCTTCTCATAGTCATGAACAACACACTATTTCTCAAAAGGATCAGCAAAACCATGCTTCCCAAAATCATGCTTCACAAAACAATGCGTCCCACAACAATGTTTCCCAAAACTCTCAAGGAAACATGTTATCTTTGGATCCCGTTCTACAACAAATCTAGATGCTTGAACAACAAATTTGTGACATCCAAACTGGATCATCAACAAAGAAGTATTCCTTGGATGATATATGTCCTTATCCTTTTGATAAGAACTTAGCAATGATTCCATTCCCTCCTCATTTTGAGGTACCAAAATTTGACAAATACAAAGGGAATTCAAATCCACAAGACCACATTCATGAGTTTTGTGCTGCTTGTATTGAAGTCTCTCACAATGACACTTATCTTATGCGACTATTTCCATGAATTTTAGGAGGACAAGCCATGGAATGGCTCTCCAAATTGCCCTCAGGCATCAGAGCTTCTTAACAAATTTGTGACTCATTATTCATATAACATCAAACATGAAGTCACTATGCTTGATCTTTTCAATGCACATCAAAAGAATGGAGAACCCTTCCTTACCCTTTTTGCAAAGATGGCATCAATTGTTTGCCAAATATCCACGAATGATTCCTAAACAAGAAAAGGTGGATATTTTTGTGCATAACCTTACACCAGAAATGAGTTATAGGTTACAATTGCAATGTCCACCAAATTTCAATAAGCTCATAGACAATGGTATCAAGATTGAGGAAGCCATGGTCAGAAAAGGTGAGATCAAACTTTATTCTAAAGACAATGTTGGATCCTCAAATCCCAATTCCAACAACTATAACAATGACAAATCAAAATTCTGGAATAAAAACAAAAACATTGTCAATGATGGGATTGTTGATAATCGTAATGTCAAACCAACACAACCCCTTCTAAATCTCACCAGTCAAGCCAATGCTACTCAAGGAACCTACAATAATCAATCATCAAATCAAAATACCAACAAAGATTCATCTAAACCAAGATTGCCTTTCATGTCACCTCGAAGAAACTTTACTCCTTTAGGGGAATCTCTCGAATCAGCATTACGGAAGTTAATCACAAAGAAACTCATTACGCTTCCTGAAATGAAAGATTTCAAACCTAGAGTGAAACCTTCTTGGTGGGATGAGAATGATTATTGTGAATTTCATAGAGGCAAAGGACATAAAACCAATGATTGCAAAAGGCTCAAAAATGTAATTCAAGATCTAATTGAAAGCGGTGAAATTAGTGTTGACGGACATACCTCAAATGAATCACATACAACTTTTAAAGATCCACTTCCTGAGCATGAAAAAGGAGGTTCTTCCAATATTAAGAGCGATAATCAGGCCAATTATAATTCCACTCCCTATTGATATGTTGGTAACATTTCTGAATGTCATCCTTCTAAGTATTATGCCAATGTCATTACCATCAAAGGAAAATCAGAGATTCACCCAGTCCATGTTACTACTTTGTGCTCAATCCAAAGTTACTCTCCAAGGAATCCAATCTAAACCAAATGCACCTCACAATAAGTCTGTTTATGTCCCAAAGACTACAATGAATATTTCCAACCAATACAACCTTTTGGAACAACTCAAGAAAACACCCTGCCCAAATATCCATCTTAGAGCATTTGCGTCTATCCCCATCTCACAAAGATATCCTTGAAAAAGCTCTTTTAGAAACCCAAGAGTACCCACAAATCTAGATCATGATCAATTTCAAGCTGTAATGGGCCATTTAACAACCCCGCATTACCTATCCTTCACTGAGAATGATGACTTAGCTATTACCCAACCTCATAATGCTCCCCCTACATATCAAAGTCCTTGTCCAAAGTCACAAAAATCAAATGAGTACTAATAGATGGAGGAGCTAGCTTAAATATCTGTACATTGAAACTAGTCCTTGCATTGGGATTCTCTGAAAATGTTGTTGATCCCAAAAAGAAAATCACAATAAAGGCTTATGATGAAGAAGAGAGATCATCCAAAGGGTCTATTATTCTTCCAATTAGAGTTGGTCCTATAATCAAAGATGTGCCTTGCCAAGTCCTAGACATGGATCTTGCTGTATAATATTCTCTTGGGATGACCATGGATTCATTCTATGCAAGTTGTACCATCAACCTAACATCAATGCTTGAAATTCCCTCATAATGGTCAGGGAGGTCACTATCAAAGCAGACACTAATCCTTTTCAATATTGTAGCAATGTGAAGACCTCTGATTCTTTGGTTCCTTATAATCATACTAGATTTTCTGCAACTGCACCCATTGATCCTGGTAATATAGCATCAACTTCAAAATCAAATGGGATCAAGATAGACATCAAAGAAAGAAGTATGGGAGAGTACACTTTAGGTCAAGCTTTTGCATCACAGAGTTACCTTTATCTCCTAGATCATATGGTAGATCTTTGATCACTAAACAACAATCAGAACCCCCTTCAACACTTGTTTATGACACATTTATAAGTGGGGGCACAATATCCAAAGAGGCAGCTGAGCGTAATGCTGATTATTTGCTTAAGTCATAGAAAAATGAAGAGGATATCAAACATGAATATATATCACCTGATGTCTATGGTAAAAGGGTATACTTTGTTACAAAAGATGGGATATCAAGGTGCTGGACCTATAGGGTTGCAAAGAGAAGGGGTTTATCAAACCAATTGTACAAAATCCCCAACCATCAAAGAGACACTACAGGATTAGGCTACAGAGGAGAAGGACCAAAAGAACCAAAAGGAAAAGAAAAGGTCACACCTTTTCATGAGATATCTAAATCTCTTGCTTTGTAATTTAGAAAAAATGGTATGTATGTAGATCCAGAGAAACAAAGGATAGAACAGAGAATCATTGATAAACTTGAGGATAATGATGATTCTGACTCAAATGATTATGAATGGGATTCATTATCTGATTGTACTGAAGAGCTAGGCATTGATGTTGTCCATCACCATAGTAACAATTACCATGAGGGAGAGAGTTCAAGGAGTGACTCACTAGGATTGGTCCCACGTGATACTACTTTTGTCGATTGTGCGGAAAGTGATCTTTATCTTGCGATAGAAGAATCGGATGAGAGTATGGAAATAGACCTCACTGATACCATCATAAACCTTGACAACTTTTCCATTAATACCATCTCTACCTTTGAAACTGACCCAAATGATCCGATTACCCTTGTACATCCTAAACTTATCGATTGGGATTCTCCCGATCATCCCGAACTTGATGTATTCCATAATGATGATGCAATCATTGACTATCTTGGAATCAGAGATCATTTACCACCAGGAGATCACAAGTCAGGATTTCCAATAGAACTCAATGACATGGCCTACTTTGGTGAGAGTGTCAATCCTTTCAGTCATAAAAATATAAAAATAATCAATAGATCTAATGGTGAAAACCACTTAGTGGTAGTATTAGATCCAAAAATAGTAAAAAGAAATGACGCATCTGATGGTGAAAACCTCTCTGAGGCACTTGAAGATGGAAGGATTGACACTCTTCCCAACTATTTGTATCAAGAGAAATCCGCCATTCTTATAGAACCAACAGTACCACTCAACACTGGAAAAGAGGAGTCTCCACGCATCCTCAAAGTAGCAGCATCCTTGACAGAATCAGAGAAAGAAGCTTTTGCAAAAATTTTCAGAGAAAGACAAATCAACTTTGCTTGGTCCTATGCTGATATGCCTAGTCTGGATCCAAATCTCATAATGCATCATTTATCTATCCAACCAGGTGTAAAACCAGTTAAGCAGAAACTCCACAAGATGCATCCCCATATTGCACTAATGGTTAAAGTGGAATTGAAGAAGCTTGTCTGAAAGATGACTTTCCTCTGCCAAATATTGACATTATTGTTGACCTGACAGCTGGGCATGAGATGTTATCATTAATGGATGGATTTTCTGGCTATAACCAAATAAAGATTACACTAGAAGACCAAGAAAAGACTACTTTTACTTGTCCATGGGGTACATACTGCTGGAATGTGATGCCTTTTGGCCTCAAAAATGCTGGAGCAACTTACCAAAGAGCAATGACTACCATCTTTCATGATATGATGCACACCATTATGGAAGATTATGTTGATGACATTTTAGCAAAATCTAAAGATAGAGCTGGTCATTTGAGAGTATTAAATAGAATATTCACCCGGATGGTTAAGTATCAGATTTGGCTCAATCCAAAGAAATGTGCATTCAGAGTCACATCCAGCAAACTGTTAGGGTACATTATCTTAGCCAAAGGAATAGAAGTGGATCCAGAAAAATTTAAAGCAATATTGGAGATGGCTTCCCCCACTAACATCAGTTAGTTAAGATCCTTGCAGGGATGTCTCCAATCTATTCGAAGATTTGTTTCTCAACTAGCAGATCAAAGTCATCCCTTTCAACATTTGTTGCATAAAAATATCTTATTCCAATGGGATGATCAGTGTGAAGCAGTTTTCAATAAAATCAAGCAATATATGGTGAATCCTCCAACGCTAATGTCACCAATTCTGGGCAGGCCACTCTTGCTCTACATTTCTGCTACAACAGTTTCACTAGGTGCTCTACTAGCTTAGCAAAATCATGAAGGAAAAGAAAAGGCCATCTATTATATCAGTCGCACCCTAGTGGGATATGAGCTAAATTATTCTCCTATAGAAAGAGCATGTTTGGCCATTGTTTTTGCATCACAGAAGTGGTGACATTACATGTTGTCATATTCAATCCAACTCATCACAAAGATTGATCCTTTAAAGTATCTATTAAGAAAAATAGCACTAACAAGCAGATTGGCTAAGTGGGTCATGCTACTTAGTGAATTTGATATTGAATATGTAGACAAGAAGGCTATCAAAGGTCAAGTTATAGCAGATTAGCTAGCAAATCTCCGTTAACGGATGACCAACCTAAACATACAGAGTTTCCTGATGCGCACATATTGGCTTTATCTACACAAACCTGGCAACTATATTTTGATGGATTGTATACTCAATAGGGTTCAGGGGCTCGTATTATTTTTGTCACACCACAAGGATACACCATTCCAAAATCTTACAAGCTGCTCTTTCCTTGCACCAACAATGTAGCAGAGTATGAAGCCTTGCTGATTGGGTTAAAGATGGCTTTACAATGGAAAGTAACTGAAATAAATGTCTATGGGGATTCTCAGTTGATTATAAACCAGGTTAATGATGATTATCAGACTAAGCATGATAAGTTATTACCATATAAACATATGGTTGATGACTTCAAACAATATTTCTCAGTCATCAATTTTGAGTAGATTCCTTGGCATGATAACAAGGCTACCGCTGCCATGGCAACGATTGCTTCTTTGTTTGATACAGAAGATACCAAGGTCTATTTTGAGTTCTTGGTGGAATCCCTGACTTGTCCTACATATGATGATCCCGATATGAGTATTATATGTTATCTAATTAGACATGACTCCCCAATCTATGGAAAAATTTATTCCTATTTGAAAAATGAGATCCTACCCCCTGACCTATCTCGCAATCAAAAATGAACTTTTCTCTGCCAAGCCTCCAGTTCTGTCTTAATATCTGATACCCTTTATCGGTGAGGTCCTGTCAGTACTCTCCTTCGATGTCTCAAGCATGATGAAGCTCAAATTTCCTTGCGAGACATACATGAGGGTATTTATGGGACACATTTGAGTGGTCCCTCTTTGGCTAAGAAACTCATGTGTATGGGTTATTACTGGCCTACCATGGAAATATATTCCTTTCATTTCACTAGAGCATGCAAGAAATGTCAAATACATGGAAACCTTATTCATGCTCCAACACAAGAGTTACATCCTTTTACAACTACCTTTCCATTCAGTTGGTGGGGGCTCAATCTTGTAGGCGCTATGAACCCTCCATCTTCCAATGGTCACAAATGGATTCTCACTACCACAGAACACTTTACTAAATGGATTGAGGCCATTCCATTAATTACCACCATAGGGAAATAAATATCCATGTTTATCTTAAACTATATCATTTGTAGATATGGTATACCTATGTATCTCATTACTGATAATGGGAAATAGTTTCAAAATCAGGACATGGATGACCTATGCACAAAATTTCATATCACCCATAACTATTCCACCATATACTATCCCCAAGGAAATGACCAAGCTGAGGCGTCAAATAAAACTATTGTTAAAATCCTACAAAAGAATGTCAATGACACTGGCCGTGACTGGCATATCCAACTAAATCTAGCCTTATGGGCTTATCGTACCTCCATCCATACTCCTACTGGAGCCACTCCATATTCCCTTGTCTATGGATCCAAAGCAGTCCTGCCCCTTGAGGTTGAGTTGCCTTCACTTTGTGTCACTCTCAAAGATTTGATTCCTAATGAAGACTATAGAGTTGCATGGTTGACTAAACTAGAACTACTGGATGAACATCGTCAAAGAGCTTATGATCATTTGAAAGTCTATCAGCAGCATTTTTCCTATCAGTATAACATCAAGGTAAAGATCAGAGACTTTTAGTTGGGTGACTTAGTCCTTCGTGAAAATCCAAAGAATTAATAGCATCGTGAAAAGAAGGGCAAGTTCGAACCTAATTGGTTAGGTCCTTTTGTAGTTACAGCAGTTTATGGTTCTAGGGCCTATCAGTTGTCTACGCCTGAAGGAGATCCTTTGGATGAACCTCTTAACAGTATTCATCTCAAGAAGTTCTATCCTTGAAATCCCAATGCAAGGGTTATGTATATATTTTGTAAATACAAAAAAATCAAAATAATAATAAAAAAAACTCAAAAAAAAATCAAAAGAAAATTGCAATAAAAGCATGTGGTGAAAACCTGGAAACAGGCACCATGTGTATCAAGTTAGCTCCTTTATCTATTAGGATTCTTCTAGTGTGTCCGTTCATTGTATATATCCACAATAAAATGGCTAGTCAGTCCCCATACCCACCATGTACATATCATCATAAAATGGCCAGTTCAAACATCATCCATTGTATCTACCCATAATAAAACCCCATCATAGCTTGCTCATTTTTCATGGTCTTCATCCTAGTCTTGTTGCATCTTTCTTCATCCATAATAAGTTAGTCCATCACCTAGCTGGGGGCATGTCCTCGACCTAGTTCTGGAAGTGGATCTATGATAGTCATGACTCTTAGAGGACACAATGGAGTGATTTTCACCAGCCAAAGCAAATGCAATCACATGTTCTTTCACAATGATATCTTTATGATGAATCAAAATCTATAATCTATCCTTTGAAACATGACAGTTTATCTATCGAATCTTGACTATACATCATCACTTGAACTGATCACTATATCTTACACTATCTTTTTGGAAAAAGAAATGTATATTCATGACAGGCATGTTAGAATGATTTGTTGTAAATTATGCATTCATATCTGGATTTCATTATTATCATGTTTCCTATGCTATTCCATGATATCTTTGACATGAGTTTGAAACTCTAAAATGTCATTGATTAGGATAGCCATGATGGGGCATGGTATTTTCTTTGGTTACTGTTTGTGGGATATTTCCCCATGAAATTGAAGGAACAAATAATTGGGGTGTCTGCGCATAAGTACCTTCATTCATTTAATAGTATTGACAACATCCAAATCATGTTGATCTACATATGCTATTTATGGTGATATGCCAGCACATACCTCGACTCCAAATATTTGTTCCCCGATGGAGGGGGGAATATTCCTTGTCTATTACGCAAATGAAACTTAGGTCATCTCGGTTCAATTATACCTAGATGCTTGTCAAGTTTACAATATTAAACTCCATGCAAGAAGTGCTCAGGTCATCCTGGTTTAATTATACCATGTTGCTTGCATTTTCTTGCAACATAACGAGCTTAATGATGAAAATCAAATTCCAGTTATTATGAAGTTCTAAGATGTTACCTAAAGTTGTGGAGATACATTCATTTCATATTGCATTTCGTTGCAACAGTTCATAACTTGCATATTAGTGCTCCTTTTATAGAGATTTTTAGGTTACCTTTCTTATTAGGTTATCTGTTCTTTTAGTCTATTCTTCTTGTCTCAGATACATTGTTACTTGAGGACATTTGGACAACCAAAAATATTAAGACTTTTTGCATTTTAATATATTTATTGTTACTGAATTAGAGCATTCATTTGTCTATACTTTAATCATTTATTATAGCAATCATTTCATCTCATTTTATCATGTTATCAGTTGTTATATTCAAACATCTTAGGTACATTATCATTTATTACATTAGCCATCATTTGCATTACACCGTCATTTATTATCCATTAAATGTATTTTATCATCATGCATTTATTATTTGTTACATTGTTCATTAAGTATCCATTCATTATCCACTATCTGCATTGTTTTACATCATTGTATTAGTAATCACATAATATAGCATTAGTCAGCATCATTTAAGACATGCATTTATACGTTAACATCATATGTTAGATTTTTAACAATTATGCATCACATAGAAAATAAATTATTTTGCATTCTAAGACATACATTCTATGCATATTAAAGTAACTCATCACATCTTGCATATGTCAGTATGCACATGTATATAAATCACCAAAGCAAATCATGATAGAACTGCATCACTGTAAATATAGAATCAATCATATTGCATCCATCATATAAAGTCCATAAAACAACAAAAAAATTTCCAAATGTCCAATGATATAAATCAATAACAATGTGACCGTAGTCAGTGTCCATCAAGTCAAAATATAATGATATAATGAAACATAATGGTACAATAGTGTATACAATGATCTCTCAAAATCTATGAACCACTGCCTCCAGACTCTATCTGCCACTGTCTGCGGGATGCAATGTGGCCCTGTGCTGCTGAACTCCCTGATGTTGAGGATCCACTTTGATCTCTCAAACCTATCGATGCTCTAGGAGGGCTTGATGATACACCCTCTCCACTAGTTGGTGCCCCTCTATCATGAACTACCATCCTGATAGCCACTAAGCTCTCTCTATAGCTCCCAATCCACTGATCCCTCGGGACCGCCTGTCTGTATGCCTCTCACCAGTAGGATATCTCCTTCCCAGCATGTATCATAGCTCTAATGCTATCTCCATGAGGACCCAACTCCTTTGTGTGCTGCAACTCATCCAAAAGCATCTTAGACTCCCCAAGTCTCTCAATAGCTGAGTCTCGCTCATGTCTAAGCACATCCATCTACCTCTCTAATCTCTCAATGCACCTCTCTAGACCTAGAACCTGGTCTACCTGTACCTGTGTAACTGCTAGTCAGACTAGCAGTGCATCAATATCTGGCTCCTCCTCAGTGGCATCTCTCTGAAAATAGGGATCCTGTCCCCCGATATCCATGTCAACCTACTCATCCTGTACCTATACATCTATCATCTTAGCATCTGGCTCATCCTGTACATCATCCTGAACCTGGCCACCCTATACAGCACCGCCTTATGCCAATAACACATCTGCCTCATCCTGTCCCTACACCTGTACCTATGCAACTGGTCCTTGTATTGGGGTAGCTAGTATTTGTACCTAAGTGATGGGTACCTATAATGGAGCTCCTACAGCTAGTTGTGCTGGTTGTGCCGGAGGCTGTCTCTGTCCCTGTCTAGTCAGGGGAGGCATCAATCCCCTCTATCTCACTCCACCTCCTCTCATCTATCAATCTCAATCTGCTCTCCCTCCATCTCCTCCACCGTCACCACCACCTCATCTCCCTTTCCCATGTCTATCTCTCCCTTGGAGTCTCCCCCATCATCTCTCTACAAGATCTCTCTTTGGAGGCCTCACTACTGGATCTGTAATCCATGGTACAGGAAAGTCTCTCAAGAACTGCTCAAGATCTGCGGTCATCCCAGGGTCTACCACTGTTTGACTCATGGTCCATGCCTAAAATGACATGTCCAAAAACTCCTATTAGGCCATATCAAATGATGCCATGGGTCCCTAGTCCCATCTCTCCTGGTGAGTACAAGTATGCTCTGTCACTCCCTATGGCATACCCTGGACTCTGCCAAACTGGCACAGAACCCAGCTAACCAACTATCTCTCCAAAATAAAGGGCATCTACCCTATCAGCCACCATGACTCAAAGCAAAAACCTAGCTTTCGCTCATCATCCCAAGGCTCACACCCTAAATATGGTCTCCATGTCACTATATCTAAAGTATCAAATGTGTACTGCCAAAACTCTAAATGGCCCAATTTTGCCTGTGACAAAACTGAGGAATATAAATGAATGTAGGGCTGCCCTGCACCCCAAAATCTAATGGCCACTGGTCACATCACTGCAATGTGCTCCCATGCCCAAACATGGAGTAGTGTCACAACTATTGATAGAGATACACCCGCATGGTACACCACCTGATGCATATCATGATAAAGATGTGCTAATAAATACACACCCCAAGAAAATCGGGTCCCCTCCATCATCTACCATAATGTGCGGCCCCATCCCACTGTAAATCCATGTGACCTCTGATCAGGGCATACAAATCCCCCAATCACCCCTGCTAGAACCACTGGAAGTGGGTCATATAAATCGACCATGTCCTCCCAGCTAATCTCTCCATCCTCTATATCATCATCACTAAAAATGGCTCTGCACTCTGTGACTCTGCTATGTTGATCGTACTGAACCAACTCACCTGTGATGGAAAGATGGAGGATGCGATAAAAATCCTCTAATGTGACTATCATCTCCCCTGTGAGAAGATGGAAGGTACTCATCTCTGAGTGCCATCACTCTACTAATGCCA